>JAWZYT010004120.1:5000-77500 GCA_034508575.1 Petrolisthes manimaculis
CATCACACAACAACAAACATGTAAATTATCCTTCCCTGGGATTATGTTCGCTGATAAATCATTTACTGATCCGTTTCCCACCCTCTTGGCCCATACAGGATTATGAATAAGGCGGCAAAGACGAGAAGTAATGATACATCTCCTTGTGTAGTTCGTGTGTGTGTGTGTGTGTGTATGTGTGTGTGTGTGTGTAGTTGGTGTGTGTGTCCGTGATATATGCCCGTTACTGCAGCCATAGAGACCATTACTTTACACGGTCACATCCACCCTCATCCAACAGTGGAATAATACCAAAGGAAAAACACTGAACACTGTCCAATCCAGACGACACCGACAACAACGATGGGAGGCCAGATTTATGGGGCCGAGTTTGAGCCAACCAGTAAGTCAGCCAGCCAGCCAGCCAAGCAGCCAGTCAGTCAGCCATTCAGAGTGTCAGTCCATTACGTAGCTAGTCAGTCAGTCAGTCAGTCAGTGCTCTGCATACTTTGGCGACCGATCGACCGACCATCCCTCCCGACAGACCGACCCACACCATCACAATAAGGAATAAGTTAACATTGTGTGGTCTGTCTCCCTCTATACTATACCCTACTACACCAACAGATTTCTCTCTCTTTCTCTCTCTCTCTCTCTCTTTCTCTCTGTCAACTGAGTACGGAGTCCCACAGGGTTCAATCTTGGGTCCTATTTTATTTATTATATTTGTTAATGACTTATCTGAATATGTCAAGGATTGCTTAATTGTTCAATACGCTGATGACACTCAATTCTTGCACACTGGCAATGTAAGAGACCTCGTCTGTCTTCTTCGGAAAATTGACAAGCATCAAGGAATATTTTTTAAGAAATGGTTTAATGTTAAACGCCAACAAAACTCAATGTATTTTCATTGGTAACAGACAACTTTTGTCACATGTCCCCTCTAACATCACTATTAAGGTACACGGGGAAACTATTATTCCAAGCAATAATGTAAAAAACTTAGGTGTGTACATAGATCAATATATGCTGTTCGACAAACATACCAACGAACTAAGTAAAAAGGTTGTGGGCACACTAATGTTTATTAATCGTATAAGTTCCAACCTCGACAAATCCTCACGAATAATTGCTGTACAATCTTTAGTGCTCAGTATAATCCATTATTGTATCCGGATATGGGGCACCACAAATAAAACCATCATGAACAAAGTCCAAAAACTACAAAATTTCTCAGCTAAGGTAGCCATAGGTGGTGCAAAAAAATATGATCATGCTACGCCCATAATAAAAGAACTAGGTTGGTTAAAAATAAATGACAAACACAAGTTGGACATGTGCACCATTGTTTTTAAAATTTTAAATGGATTTTATCCTGTCTGGTTTAAACATTTTTCCACAGCACATGAATCGACCAAGCGTATAACAAGACAACAGCATCGCTTATATGTACCAAAGAATAAAACAGATGCTGGTGCCAGAAGCTTGGATGCCATAGGACCCAGAATTTGGAACAATTTAGAAAACAATATTACTGATGCTGTCACCTTATCTTCTTTTAAAGGTAGACTCACAAAACTTCTTTTAAATAACATATCAACATGACAAACCATTGTTTTTAGCATAATGGCACAACTATTTTGGTATGTGATACTTTTACGCCACTTTATATTCTTTTATTACCATTTGTTCATTTACTATTTTATTCTTTTATACGATTTTATACTTTTTATTACTACTTTCTACCTACCATTTTATACTTTTATACGATTTTATACTTTTTGTATTACCACTTTTTACTTACTATTTTATACTTTTTATTACTACTTTTAATTTACTATTTTACACTTTTATATGATTTTGTACTCTTACATTGCCACTTACTTTTTACTTACTATTTTATACTTTTATATGATTTTATACTTTTTATTACTACTTTTAATTTACTATTTTACACTTTTATATGATTCTGTACTCTTACATTGCCACTTACTTTTTACTTACTATTTTATACTTTTATATGATTTTATACAATTTTATTCCTTTTATTTCTAATGTTTTACTCCTTTATATTTTTACACGATTTTACTCTCTTGTATTACCACTTTTACTTACTATTTTATACTTTTGTGAGATTCTAGTACTACTTTTATTTACTGTTTCACATTTTTGTATTGAAATATGTGTATATTTGTGTGTACATATTTGTAAGTGTACCGGTACTTTATGTAAAAAGAATAACCACTGTATCAGTGGAAATAAATATTTGAATTTGAATTTGAATTTGAACTCTCTCTCTCTCTCTTTCGCTCAACATAATTCTGCTTTATTACTTTATCTCCTCTTTAACATGTTTTTTTTTTCCTATTGACCAATCATGTCTTCAGCTCCCTTCCTTTCCTGCATATATCATCCCAGCATGTCACTAATATATTTCCCTTGTACTAACCCTCTCCCCTTCTCTGCTACTCCATGCTTTCATCTTCATCTTTTTCCTCCTCCTTCTTCTCCTCCTCCTCCTCCTCCTGAATCATCTTTCCCTCTTTCTAACCTCATCACTACTGTGTTACCCCTCCCCCTCTTTCACTTCCACCCCCTTCTCTACCACCCCAATCCCTCTCTTTAGCCCCCACCACCTCTCTTTTTTCTCTCCCCCCCACTATCCCCGCTGCACCTCCCAAGGGGTCGGCGGGGGGCAGGATGGAGCACTCCCTGTGAACAATTAAACGCCCGTCAAGTGGAAATCAATGAACGTTCGACTGTTTCCTCCCCACCACACTGTCATCACCACCACCTCAATGTTAGCCCCCCCCCCACCACCACCATACTGTCACCATCATCATTATCATCACTATCATCTACATCACCCACATATCACTCACATGCATCGTCTTCAAACACACACATAGACACACATACACAACTATTACTTCCACCATCATCATTATCATCACATCTCTTCGTCAGCTACCTCTACCACCGTCATCACCACATGTCACCCAGCCACAGCGACCCCTATTCATCACCCACGGCTAAAAACCCGAGCGGTATCATCACCTCACCCCTCATCACTCGACACGCACCACACGAACGAACCCCTGTCTGTGTCCTCCCCCTCCCCCCCACACACCCCACTCCACTGGTCTGTAATCATCTTTCTGCACCACCACCACCACCACTACTCCCCCCCCCCTCTCTCTCTCTCTCTCTTTCTCTCTCTCTCTCTCTCTCTCTCTCTCCACCTATACAACACTAACACCAGTCTCCACCATTTTCACCCAGACACTAAACACTTAGACCAATAACCACAACAACAACAACAGGACCCACCACCCACCCTTTATCAATTATTAGCTACACTACCAACACCACCAGTACCTACTTCTAGTCATCATTTCTCCAGCAGTAAGTAGTTAGTTAGTTCCCCAACACCTTCACTCTTCCTGTTGTTTCTATTCCCCAGTAGATATCACCCCTCACACCTGTCCTACTCCAGTAAGTAACCCACCTCACCCCCATGCAGAAGGAAGGAAGCAAGCAAGCACCCCAACACCCTCTTGCCTCACCCCTCACACCAGTCCTCCTCCAGTACCCGACCCGACCCCAGCAGGACCCAAGCACCACCCCAGGCCGAGCAGCAGCAGCAGCAGCAGTAGGAGCGGGAGCAGGGAGCCACCAATCAGCAGCCTGGCCGCGCCTGTGCCACCACCCATCACCGTCCCTCCTCAATAACAACCCATCATCATCTAGTTTCCCAGGGCCGCACCGCACGCCTCACCCAGCCCGAGGAGTAGGGAGGGAGGGGAAGTAGGAGGGGGTAGATGGAGGAGTAGTAGTGGGCAGAAAGGGGAGTGGAAGGGGGTAGATGGAGGAGTAGTAGTGGGCAGAAAGGGGAGTGGAAGGGGACCAGAAAGGGGAATGGTAGAAGGCTAAATGGGGAGTGCATGGTAGGAGACAGAACAGGGAGTGGTAGAAGGCTAAATGGGGATTGTTAGGGGACAGGAAAGGGAGTTTGTAGAAGGCTAAATGGGGAGTGGTAGGAGACAGAGAAGGAAGTGGTAGAAGGCGAGTGGTAGTGGGCAGAGAGGGGAGTGGTAGAAGACACAAAGGGTAGTGGTATAGGGGACAGAAAGGGGAGTGGTATAGGGGACAGAGAGTGTGAGTTGTAGGGAAGAGAAGGGAAACTAATGAAAGGGGAAAGATGTGAGAGAGAGGAAAGGGAAAGCGATGACAGGAGAAGGGGAATTATAGGAAATGAATCTAAGATGGGAAGAGAGAGAAGAGGAAGAAGACGAGAAGGGAAGGACTGGGGTGTGAGAGGGGAAGAGAGAAAAAACAAGTAGAGGGGAGGAAAGATATTGGATGGATAGAAGAGGGGAGAAGGGACAGATGGAGAGGGGTGACGCCAGAAGAGCAGTATATAGGAAAGGGGGAGAAACAAGGGAGAGGGGAGGAAAGTTTGTAGACTAAGAGAGGAGAAAAACAAAAGAGTGGAGGGGGGGGGGAAGGAGGAAAAACAACAAGGGAGAGTGGAGAAAATATAATGGATAGGAGATGGGAGAAGGGACATGTAGATGAGGGAAGTAAGGAGAGGAAAATACAGGAGAAGGAGAGAAACAGGGAATAGGGGAAAATATTTAACAGAGAGTAGAGTCATAGAGCCGAGAATAGGATATAAGGAAAGTTGTAAACAGCAAAGTAAAACTGTGAAGAGGGGAGGATAGTTAGCAGAGAAAAGAGACAGTGAACCCAGAGTAAGATATAAGAAGAGCTAAAAATAGGAAAGAAAAACAGGGAAGTGAGGAGGATAGTTAGCAGAGAGAGGAGAAGAGACAATGGACGGAGGGACGAGTAGAATACACTGCAGTATACAAAAACAAGCCTTGGTGGTGGGTGCAGGAAGCCTCATGGACAAGAAAGAATATAGTGGTAGTGAACAGGGAAGAGGAGGAGTGTACAGTAATTTAGAAGGTCACAGAGGTTACAGTTATAGAAGAGGGAAACGAAAGCAAAAAAAATGGGTGGAAAAGCAACAGTACGTAATATATGGAAATGGGTGGATGGGAGGAGGGGGTTGCTTTACAGGACAAGGGAGAGGGAAGAAGAAAGAGCAGACGGGGGAATAGATAAGTGGAAGGAAAGGTTCTTAAGTGAGGGGACAGGGATGAGACACAGGTAGTCGGAATAACAAGTTGCCTGGCGGGAGAATGATGGGGAAGGAGGCAGAGAAGGAAATGGGGAAGTTAAAGAGAGACAAAGGGAGAGATATGAAGGGGTGTGAAGAGTTTAAAGTCTCAGGATGAAAAGAGGATGGGAAAACACTGAAGAATGAGAGGGAAGGGAGAAAAAGGAAAGTGTACATAGGGAAGGAAAAGAGTTGAGATTGGACGGGAAGAAGGGATATTGGAATATGGAAGGGTATCGCTAAAATAGATAAGAAGTGAAAAAAAAAATAGGAAGAGGGAGGGAAAGGTGGGCGTTTGACGAAAGGGGAGGAAGAAACGAGATGAAAGCAAATGAAGGACGTGGAAGAAGTAAGAAGTGGAACGATATAGGAGGGAGGGAGAGACGAAATGAAAAGGTACGAAAGGAGGGAGCGAGGGACGAAAAGGGCATGATGGTAGGACGAATGGGTGAGAGTTGGGACGAAGCAGTGTGAACTTTGTAAGGGTCCACTGGTCGCTCATCATCAGTGTGGCTGGGGATCGCAGAGGTACAAGCTCGTCTTCATATTTTATCCCTCTCCCTTTCCTCCTTCATCCCTCTACCTCTCTACCACCATCATCTTCTCTTACATGCTCTGCTCTCCCTTTCCTCCTACATCCCTCTCCCTCTCTACCACCATCATCTTCTCTCCCTTTCCTCCTTCATCCCTCTACCTCTCTACCACCATCATCTTCTCTCCCTTTCCTCCTTCATCCCTCTACCTCTCTACCACCATCATCTTCTCTCCCTTTCCTCCTTCATCCCTCTACCTCTCTACCACCATCATCTTCTCTCCCTTTCCTCCTTCATCCCTCTACCTCTCCACCAAAATCATCTTCACTTACATGCTTTTTTCTCTCCTTTTCCTCCTTCATCCCTCTCCCTTTTCACTATCTTCTCTCACATAACCTCCTCTCCCACTCTACCTGTTTTCTCTCTCATACCACTATCTTCTCTTCACATTTTCTCCTTCACCTTTTCTCGTTTACTTCCTTCCCTCACCTCCTCTTGTTCGCACAAAGCCCTCTCTCTCCCATACCTCACTCTCCTTCATTTCCCCTTTACCGCCTCTCCCTGCACTGCCTTCCTCTTTTTTCTCTCCCCTTTTCTCACTATTTCCACGTCCCTTACTTTCTCTTTCTCTTTTCCTGCCGCCTCTTCTCTATTTCCCTTGCATTTGTTCCTCTCCCACTCTTTTCTGTTCCTCTTCTTCCTCCTCAGTAACTTCACACCCCACTCCATTACTCTCTCTCTCTCTCTCTCTCTCTCTCTCTCTCTCTCAACCTTGATCCCACCAGCCCCCTCTCCCTACTTCACCCTCTTACATCAATCCCTCTCGCTAGCTACACTCTCCCTCCTACCTCGGTCGCTCTCATTCCTCTTCTCTCCCTCCTGACACGCTACACCTCTTGCCTCTCCCCCCCCCCCCCTCCTCCCTTCCTTCTCACCGCCCCCCTGCCGCCTCTTCTGTTCCCTCTCCTAACCCCCACACCCTTCCACCCATCCTTGTACTCGCCTATCTTCTGTCCTATCGCCCCTCGGATTTCCCATCGACACTCCCTCTTGTATCTCCCCTCTCCCTCCCTCCATCCCTCACCATCTGTCCCTGTATAGCTTCCCTCACCCTCCCTCCCTCCTTCCTTTCCTCACAGCCCTCCTTCCTTCCATCACCCTCCCCCCTTCTTTCCCTCCCTCGCCCTCCCTCCTTCCTTCCTTTCCTCACAGCCCTCCTTCCTTCCCTCACAGCCCTCCTTCCTTCCCTCACCCTCTCTCCTTCCTTCCCTCACCCTAGCAACCCCTCCAGCCCTGGCCTTACCCCTCTAGTGGCTCCTTTACAAGGGTGTCTGGAGTGCCTCCCTAGTTGGGGCCACAACAACCATTACCACAGAGGCTCCCTGCTTTATAACACTGACACATCACCACTGATACCCTCCTCTTTACCACCACCACCACCACCACTACTACTACTACTACTACTACTACTCTTCCTTCACCACAATCACTACTACTATTTCTACCCTCCTACATCATCACTACCACCACCACTACTAACTCAACTCTTTTTACATTGAAGTATTTTTTGCTTCATAGTTAGCATTTGTATATAAAAATAATATTCATTCTTCTACAAAATTTTCTTATGAATATGACAATACCATCAGATTTTAGATAAATATAAATATAAGAGAAATACGAAACGTTTAATGAGACACTGTCATTCCCGACTTCAACAAAGATTACGCAAAATTAAGCTACTTTTTTTATTTAACATTATAGGTTTCCTACAAACAGATAATTTTATATGTTAATAAATAGAGTGTGGTTTGCCATACATGTTATCTGAAGGAAAGTATTATAATAATGTAATTAGAGAAAAAGAAGACTACAATCTGTGAAAAATTGGACAATTGGCAACTGGTCATTGCCTATGGCAGAGAATGTACAAGAACAACCACCTGCCCTCCGGGCCCCTCCCTCCCCTCAGTCCTTTACTGGTTGTGGTATGATGTGGGAGTATCGCTCTGTTTACCGTCTTTCTTCATTTTTTCTAATTACATTATTATAATACTTTCCTTCAGATAACATGTATGGCAAACCACACTATTTATTAACATATAAAATTATCTGTTTGTAGGAAACCTATAATGTTAAATAAAAAAAGTAGCTTAATTTTACGTAATCTTTGTTGAAGTCGGGAATGACAGTGTCTCATTAAACGTTTAGTATTTCTCTTATATTTATATTTATCTAAAATCTGATGGTATTGTCATATTTATAAGAAAATTTTGTACAAGAATGAATATTATTTTTATATATAAATGCTAACTATGAAGCAAAAAATACTTCAATGTAAAAAGTGGTATAAACATTTCCAAGCCGTATTCTGACTTAAACTCGCTATAATATTTTTTCTTTGGTCTGTATTATGTTTTGGAGAGTGTTTTTAGGTTCCAAATTTAATGTAGAGTTTAATGGTGTAAGATAAAAATGCATAACCTATGTAATAATCTAGTTACACGTAAATTATTAGAGGTATGTCGTCTTTCAAATACAGAGTTAAGTGCTTGGTTGTTTACAAGAAATGGCGTGGTACCTTGAGCGTCCTGGCAGCCAATCAGAGAGCTCCATTCATACCTGGGGCTAGGCTCAAACGGAGCGGCGGGACAAGTATAAGTAAATGGACTATACCAACAACAACAATAACTTCTTTACCAGTTTGTCGCAATACTTCACAATACACAACAAAAGTTCCACTAACAATCACTACGGTGTTCATATTATCTCTGCTATATAAAAATAACATAATAAAAGAACATAATAATAATTACATAAAACCTTGGTAACTTTATAAACCGTGAGTGAGTGTTAATCAGATAACTTACATTATGACATTCCAAATTAAAGGTTTCCTCACACTAAGCAAATCATAGAATACACACAAGATATCAAGACACACGTTACATGCACTGAAAACTCCACTGCTATATAATTTTCACCCGCCCTCTGAAACTGACTTTAAAGGGTTCTGAGAAATGGTGTGACTATCGAGGCAGGTGAGGGGAGGGAGCTTGTTGTGGTGGTCGTGTCCCCCTGCAGTGAATAACATAATGATCCTATTTTCATAAACTTTTTCATGGCCCCAAACTAAATCTGTTTTGCTTCACGGTACAACTATACTTCCGTGTTAACAGGTTGTGACAATGTAAGTAATGTAACAATAACTCGAGTTAGTTATGGTGTCAATGTTCTTGTCTTACCCTTTACAAGTACCATTATACCTCTCCTCTTCTACGTCTTTCTCCTCCTTTATTATTATTACCCACCTTCCTTCTCTACTTATTCCTTCCTCTTACACCTTCAGTACTCTCATTCTTTATTACTTTCCTCCTCCACTTCATCTCCTTCCTTCAGTACCCACCTTGACTTCGACCTTCCTCCTCCCCCTCCAGAACCCCTCCTCTTCTACCTCTACCCTCCTCCTCCTCCTCGCTCACCCAACCCTCCTCTCCACAGGCTCGGGGTCCACTCACTCCTGCTCCACTGGCTTTCCACACTTTTCCATTAGCTTCCGTCTCTGTTCTGAAATTCAACACCACCACGGCCACAGTTCCTCCAGCCTCAGAGTATTCGTGTCCCACCTTAAGTTCCCCAGAATACCTCAGTTTGTGTGGCATGTTGAGCATAAAGGAAGGTGGGGAGGGAGGGAGGAAAGGAAGGGGAGGGAGGGAGGGAGGGAGGAAAGGAGGAAGGAAAGGAACGTGAGTAGTGGGGGGGTGGTGGTGGTGGTGGTGAAGCATAGACAGCGTTCAGTGCTCTCTGCTTCGCTCATGTGTTTGGGTGACTAGGGCAGCAGGCGACAAGTGCTTTTATCCCCGCTGGCTCCGTCCGTGTGTGTGTGTGTGTGTGTGTGTGTACTGCCAACCTGTGGACGTGTATGTGTATGTGTCTGTGTGTGTGTGTGTGTGTGTGATTTTGCCATCCATGAGTGGTGTGATATGGTGTTAGCAGGTCGTTTTTGATGAGTATGATGTGAAGAATGAGGCGTATAATTATCTGCATGTGTGTACGTTCATATTCATGTATACGAACGCGTCTGTGTGCATGTAAAGGTGTGTGTGTCGTCTGTACGTGCGGCATTAATGTGTGCTGCGTGTGTGTTTGTTTGTTGACTAAGTCCCCCATGCACCGTTCCCCGCTTTTACTATTTGGTCAAGTAATTCATCATTGCTCGACACCAGACTGAACGTGCCTCTGTGTGTGTGTATATTTACGTAAATGTGCGTGCGTGTGTAACTGACTCTGTGTATACAAAAGCTTATCAACTTTTTTTGCCTGGCCGACAAAGAATGTTTCTGCATTGCAAAATAATGTATGTGCGCTTATAACAGCATATATAAATAATGTGTGAGTGTGTGTGTGTGTGTATGTGTGTGTGTACAGGATCGTGTGACTAGCTAGTGAGGCAGACAGTGTCTGTCCACTTGGGTCAGACTCTTCCTGTCGCTCACTCTCCCAACTGCTGTGGTCACGTCCGTCTCGCTGCCATAAACCCTCCAGCTGTGTGTCTGTCTATGTGTGTGTGTGTCTGTGTGTATGTGTGTGTGTGCAGGTCGGGCCCATCCTCCACCACTAACACCTCGACTCGCCTCCAACTTTCTCACAATTTATGAAGGAGCTACGACACAAAAACGAGCGAGGGGAAAATGCTAGAGGCGGGGGTGATAAGTAAGTCAGGCTCGTGCCGTGAGGGACCTCCTCCTCCTCCTATGGCACCCTACCCTCCTCCTCTATCCTCCCGGTGTATGAGTGTATGTGTGTATTTGTGTGCGTATGTGTGCGTGTGCGTGTGGTGTCGGATCCACCCACCCACACGCTCGGACGAAGTAAAATGACACACGGGCGAAGGTGAGTGACAGGGAGGGGCGGTAGTGGTAGTGGTAGTGGTGGCCGTGTTGGTGGTGAGAGGGTCCGGTATTGAGCCAGCCGACCGCCCTCCCTAACGCCCGACCACACGGGGCCCTGGCTGGCTGGCTGCTGCGACAGACGGGCAGGTGGCTGAAGGGGTAGGGGAGGGAGGGGTACCTCTGCCTCTCCCACCCCGTTCTACCCCCAACCCCGGAACCCACCCATATGACAACCGCCCTAATGCCCCCTTCCCCCCCACCCAGGCTAGGATACACCCGTTCCTCCCGCATCCACTCGAAATAACCCAACAAAAAAGAATGATGAAGTCAGGGATGTGCTGGCGCCTGGCATCCTGGAAAGGACTGCAGGGCTGCCGTGCGTGTGTGGCTGATGGGAGAGGCCAGGGCGCGAGCTGTCGCTAATTTCCGTTGCTCCCACCCGCCTTCGTTCCTTCCCACAAGTTTTCGCTCGCTCCCGTATACCTTCGCTCGTCCCAGATGGCTTTTGATCGGCCCTACTTAACTTGTGTCTTTCCCAGAGGCCATCATTCATATTTCAACACCGCTACACCCTAATCCTGGAGTCTCGCTCTTGCCGCTGTTTTTTTCATAAGGTTTGGTCAGCTAGTCTCCCAGCGATGTTCACTACTAATGTTATTACCTTGCACCCTTACCCTCTCGTGCTCCGTGTGGTGGTCAGCAGGGGGGGGAGGGGGGGGGGGGGGTAACAGAGGGGCGGAGGATGAGGGTTACAGGGACAGGGGAAGAGTGGTAGTGGTGGTGCAGGAGGGAAAGAGGAGAACGAGAGAGGAGGGGAGATAAAGGAGACGTGTTTGTAGGCACGGACGCTGTGTCAGGGGGAGGTCAAGCCAACAGTGACACCAACACCAACACCAACACCACCATCTGTTGTTTGTTCACCATCCCGACCCTCGACCTCACTCCATAATTGTGTTGTTGTGTGCAAGCTGCTGTTGTTGCCTCCTCCTACAGCTCCTCCAACACCAACACTACCGCCCCCACCACCACCACCAACACCACCGCCCCCACCACCACCACCAACACCACCTCCCCCACCACCACCACCTCCCCCACCACCACAACCAACACCACCTCCCCCACCACCAACAACAACACCACCGCCCCCACCATCACCTCCACCTGTGCCATGGTTCATTCCTCGGTAGTACCCCTAACCCCTTGCCTCTCTTGCCCGGGAATTCTCTCACCTGAGGCTCATGTTGGATACAAATGGCCAAGACACACGTGTATGAAAATTGAGCTTACACACACATACACACACACACACACACACACACACACACACACACACACACACACACACACACACATACACATACACACACACACACAGACATCAACTGGCTCTCGTCTCACACTTAAAATTCATTCTTTTGCTCTCTTGGGATAATCTTACCATCTCGCCTCGTTCCTCACTCCCTCCTCGACCTCCTTCCTCTTCCCCTCCCACCTCCCTTCAGCCCCCACCTCGCCAGACGACCCACCCCATTGTGTCTAACCTTGCCTCGGCCCAACCCAACCCAACCCAACTCAGGTAACTCCTTTCTGTTTCTTGTCTCTGCCCTGCTCGCCTTCCATCTCTCTCTCTCACACACACACACATACATACACATATACTTTTTTGGCAAATGTATGTTGAGATATGACGACGCCTTTTTAATACAAACAAAATCAGAACACATTTTTTTTTTCAATAAATGAATATAGATACTCGTCGTCATTAACACTCACCACCGCCTGCAGAAGGAGGAGAGATAAAGCCCCTCTTGTGTGACGGAGTTCCTCATTCACACACACACGTCCTTGTCATCACCAACCTTACCTGAGGGAAGAAGAAAACACAGGGTAAATAAAAGGTTCATCATTATCATCATCATTATCATCATTTTTGTTATCATTATTATTACAATTATTAAATATTATCAACGTTGTTTTTTTTATATCCCAGTTAAGGGTGTCAGTTTCTGTGCATGGGTGAATTGAATTCGTACTGATTCCCCCAAACTATGCCGGGAAACAGTCCAGTACCTTACTTACTTTACACACACACACACACACACACTCTCTCTCTCTCTCTCTCTCTCTCTCTCTCTCTCTCTCTCTCTCTCTCTCTCTCTCTCTCTCTCTCTCTCTCTCACACACACACACAGCGGATCAGTCAGTAAAAAAGTAATAAAACCAATTTCCTCACAAAGGTCCCTCCCTTCCCAAGACCTCTACAAACGCACCAACTCCTCCCCTTCCTTCCTTCTCCCCTCACAGCCAACAGTGTTCCTTCATCGTTCACTCAGCTTTCATTTTTCTCAGCTCGGGTTTCGTTCCATGTCACACTCCAGTCCCTCTCTCCCTCCCTCGTTCCCCTCCATCACACTCCAGTCCTCCTTCTCCCTTTTTTTTCCTCCCTCTCTCCCGTCCGTCACACTCCAGTCCCACTCCCTCTATCCAGTCAGTGTTACTCCAGACCCACTCCACTCTCTCTCCCTCTCCCTTTCTCCAGTCAGTGTCACTCCAGTCCCACTCCACTCTCTCTAACTCTCCATCTCTCTCCCTCGCTCCCATCCGTCACACTCCAGTCTCTCTCCCACACACTCTCTCTCTCACCCTCACTTCTTTCATTCCCTGGACCAGCATTCTCGTCCCCTCTATCCTTTCGGCTCATTTATTTTCATCACCGACGCGAGGTCATTCGTTTCGAGTTGAGTGTCTCCTTCTTCGTCCCTTCCTTGTGTGTCTCTTTCTTCTTATACCGGGTCGCTAAATTAATACACTCGACCCGGGCTTTGGTGTAATTAATTTGACACGTCATGCACTGGGAATTACATTAAGGGGAGATACTCTTTTGTGGGCAAATTTAAAGGCTATCAATTCCTCCTAACTATACCAGGAAACAGACACCCTCAATGGTACATATTTGGAGGCAACTGTATCGTAAGTACTAATTGGGGTTGTGTTTTGTGATGCAGTTTGGAGGAATCAGAGACATTTATTTCAATTCACCAAAAAAAAAAAAAAAAATCTCCCTCCCCTTAAACGCACTGGAATGTAAACAAACATGTATTTATTCACACAAACACCCACAGTCATGTAATATTAACTAAACGTCCATGCCATCACCAACACCCATCCAACATGACACACATATACATTGGTTTAGATACATGATTTTTTTATTTTTTTTTTTGACCTGGATTCGTCAAAATTTAATTACATCTGGGTTTCATAATGGCCAATCATCGTGTGAAAATTTAGTTAAAACCCGTACGTATTATCATTTTGTTATTTTATCACTATTACTTACCAACAAACATGATGAAAAAGGTTACCTACAAAATCCATCACGTTTCCGAAGGTCAAGAATACAAGGACAACAAACAAATACAGACATTCACACACATCGTCACATAAACAAATACAAACCTATGTAAGCCAATACATTCTTATACACACACACACACACACACACACACACACACACACACAAGGAGTTGGTCGGTTGTTGAAGTATCATCAGGGTTTTGCGCTTCAGTTCTCCTGTGGATAGGTAACTGTCTCCCTTCCTGCCTTCCTTCCTTACTTTCTCAGTCTTTAGCTCTTTCCTTTCTGCCTCCCTTCCTTCCTTCCTTTCTCAGTCTTTAGCTCTTTCCTTTCTGCCTCCCTTCCTTCCTTCCTTTCTCAGTCTTTAGCTCTTTCCTTTCTGCCTCCCTTCCTTCCTTCCTTTCTCAGTCTTTAGCTCTTTCCTTTCTGCCTCCCTTCCTTCATTCCTTCCTTTCTCAGTCTTTAGCTCTTTTCTCCCTGCCTTCCTTCCTTTCTATGTTGTTACTTTTACCGTCTCCATTCCTTCCATTCTCAGTCTTTATCTCTTTCCTCCCTGCCTTCCTTCCTATCTATGTTGTTACTTTTACCGTCTCCCTTCCTTCGTTCCTTCCTCCGTCTTTAGTTTATTTCTTCTTTCCCTTTCGCCTTTTCAGTCTCACTCTGTGTTTTGTTTCCTAATTCATCTCTTTATTCTTACCTCCCTCCATAATTAGTTACCATCTTCACATCATTCCCCCCTTTCCTTGTCTTTATCCTACCTACCTACCTACCTACCTACCTACCTACCTACTTACTTACCTAACTTCCTCCCCCTCCTTCCTCATTAGTTCCCACTCTTCTCCCTCCCTCCCTCCCTGCCTATAGCCAGTCTTCCATCGTTAGTTCCGTCTTCTGCCGCCGCCCTCCAAATCTCTCGTCTCACTGCCTCCTCTTGTTATCACGGGTGCCGCCCCAGTCAGCCAACCCCGCCAGCCAACCCGCCCCTCTCCCTACTTTACGGTCCAACCTTTCATCTTCCACCTCGACCTTTTCCTCTCTCTTTCTTTTTCTTTTCTTTCTCAGGCTCTAGCTTATTTTTACCCGTTTGCTCTCTCTCTCTCTCTCTCTCTCTCTCTCTCTCTCTCTCTCTCTCTCTCTCTCTCTCTCTCTCTCTCTCTCTCACACCAGATCTTTATATTCTCTTCAGCTTCCTGCTCTGTACTTTTACCGTCATTCCTTTTTATTATTCCTACATACTCAATTTTTCTTTACCTTTCTGTACAAGCTCGTACCATCTTTTTCTTTGCCATCCTCTCCATGCACGACCTACCTCCTCTATATTTCTCTATCTTTCACTGTATAGGTCATTGAATCATTCCTTCTTTATTCATCTCTGTCTCTTCACAGCCACACACCACCACACCAACTTTGTCTCATCCCCTCCACACTAGTGCCCCATGCAACCGACCATCTCAAGGCTCCATCTTCCTTAATTTGCCCAAACTTAACAACTTTCCCCAGACGTGTAGCGTGTCTTTCCTCATCTACGTTTCCCCCCACAGACTTCTCGCGTGTCCATTTCTTCCTGCTTTCCTCCAAGGTGGTTCTATTTAATATTATATCCTTTCTTACGTATCCCAAGCTTGTGGTATTTCCTGTCTGCTCTCTGTAATTCCCCTCCAACATGCAAAGGCTTCTCATTACGTACTTAACCAAGGGGAAGGCACTCTTGTTGCTGAAGTGAAGAGCCACTGATTCCTCCTAACAATACCAGGAAATAGGCGATCGTTAATGCTACAAATAGGGTGGATATGTTTCGTGGCTGGCGCACACACACACACACACACACACACACACACACACACACACACACAGGCAAGCAGGCACCTCCCCTAGTTTTAAAATATATACTGCCATCATCAGTTCCTCAAGCCTTCCATCCCTGACTCCCCCTCCTGACCTGGCATGACCTCTGACCCTCTGACCCCAATCCCCCCCCACACACACCACCCACCCCACCTAACAAGCAAGGGCGGCCCGTGTCGACCCAGAGGCAGCTGGAGAGGGGAAGGATGGGGAAGAAAGATGTGGGGGAGGAGTGGGTAGAAAGGAGTAATTGGGATGGGATGGAAGGGATGATGAGAAGAGGAAGAAGAGATAGAGAGGAGTAAGGGTGGCTGGGAAGGAGGAAGGGGAAATAGAGTAAAAGGAAAGAGAGGAACTGACAGGGAGATAAGGGATATAGAGTAAAATGAAAGAGAGGAAGTGACAGGGAGATAGGGAGGAGTGGAGGGTCTTGGGAGAAAGGAGTGGGTACAGAGTAAAGTCGTTCACCCAGCTGAAAGGGAAAGGGGAGAGGGGTGGGGGGGCAAGCACCTGGGGAAAGGGGTTGGGAGAGGGACCAAGAGGAGGATCAAGCAGGAGAAGAGAAGAGAATAGGAAAGATGAGAGGAGGCGAGAAGGAGGGAGAGGAAGGATAAAAAGGAGATCAGGGAATGAGTGTGGAGGGAAGAAGAGGGAAGGTGGAGGTAGAGGAGGGAAGGTGAAGGGAGAGGAGGGAAGGAGAGGGAAGGAGAGGGAAGGTGGAGGGAGAGGAGGGAAGGGGAGGGAAGGTGAGGTAAGGGTTATCCAGAGTTTAGCCATACCAAAGGGGAAGGGCCAGAAGTCAGACAGTGTGGGGCCCTTTCCTTTCCTTTCCTTTCTCTTGCCTGTGTCTGTCATTAGGTTGGTCCCCGTCGTGGTGCCATTATTCTCCTTCTTTATCTACGTTCGGTAAATTCACATACACATCGAATACCACAGCAAACAAGTGACTACAAACTCAGAAACAATATAGGAAGATTTGTGTTAACCTCGTCCATCCTTGTCTTCCCATCTCCTCGCTTCCTCTCTCATAGTTGGAAATAGAAATAATAAAAAATGTTTGAGCAAGCCGTATCCATCCCTTCCTGCCTGCCTGCTTGCCTGCCTGCCTGCCTGCCTCCCTTCCTCTCTCTCATGGTTGGAAACGCAAAAAGTACAGGATTTTTTGTGGTAGTCACGTCTATCTTTGCCTCTCTGTCTCCCTGCCTGCCTGCCTGCCTCCCTCCCTCCTTCCCTCACACCCTGACCTCCTTGACCTATTTTGCTAACTTCTCGGTCCTCCCATTTTGTGCACAGCGAACATATAAGTGTCTTACATCAGATTTTATATTTTAAAGAAGTGTTTCAGTTTGTTTGGACAGAATATAAACTTAAATAGTACTGTAATCATTCTTGATCTGTCACATCAGTCAATAAAACCCCATAGGATAACTAAATCACTAAAAAAAATGGTGATTGTTTATGCAAAGAGAAAAGAGATTTTATATATCTACATAATTATTTTTGACGCATAGAGGAGTCATACGTGTGGGAGAGAGAAATGCACCGTGTTCTAAAAATTGAAGTAGTATCAATATGGTTACTGAGGGTACATCACAGAGGGTACATCATGTGAGGGGGTTTGGGCGGATGACTCGAGGTGAAGCTGCCTGTGTGTGTGTGTGTCTGGCCTTGGTGGTGGTGGTGGTGGTGGTCGGGGGAAAGTGGTGATGAAGGAGGGGATTGGTAAGTAAGTACGTAAGTAAGGAAAAGTGTGAAGAAGGAGGGAAGTGAAGGAGGAGAAGTGAGGAGGAAGGGATTGGTAAGTAAGTAAGTAAGGAAATGTGTGAAGAAAGAGGGAAGTGAGGTGAAGGAGGGAATATATAATGGAAGAAAAGTAAGGTGACATAGTAAGGAGTGAATAAAGAGAGTGTTGGGGATGACTGAGTTGTGAGTGAAGAGGTGAATGAGTGAGTATGTAAATGAATGCGTATGTGAGTGAATGAATGAATGAGTGAGTTAGAGAGAAGCAGTGAGTATGTAAATGAATACGTATGTGAGTGAGTTAGAGAGAAGCAGTGAGTATGTAAATGAATGCGTATGTGAGTGAATGAGTGAGTGAGTTAGAGAGTAGCAGTGGCAGCAGCAGAAGGGGAACACCCAGGCGACACCAGCAGCAGGAGAAGCAGCAGAGAACCAGAGCAGCAGCAGCAGCAGCAGCAGAAACCAGGCGTGACGTGTGGCCAAAAGTGTTGGGATAAATAATGTCTCCTTCCACTCCAACCCTCTCCCTTCCTCACTCTACTCCACTCCACTCCCCCCTCTCCTTTCCTCACTCCACTCCACTCCACATTGCTCTACTCCATTCCACTTTACTCCACTCCACTCCACATTGCTCCACTCTATTCCACATTGCTCCATTTCATTCCACTCCACTCCACATTGCTCCACTCAACATATCTCCACATTGCTCCATTCCACTCCACATTGCTCCATCCCACTCCACTTCACTCCATTTTCTACTCCACTCCACTCCATACTGACCAGCTATTTCACTCTATGTTGTTCTGTTTATAAGTTTGCTCCATTCCACTCCACACTTTAACATTTTCACCTCAAACAGAACCACTCTATTCCATACAGAAAAATCATTTCATTCTACTCTATTTCACTTTTCCTCGATCTATTCCACACTGCTTAACTTCACTTTATTCCATTTTCTCATCGTCTCATACCATCTCCTACCATCTACTCCCTCCCTCCTACAACCACCACCACCACCTCTACCTCTTCCTCCTCCTCCACCCCCTTCCTTCTTTGTTCTTCAGAATCACCACCTGCACTTCGACACACACCACTACCCCTCTTCCTTACGACTACCACGAACACCCACCACCCTCACTGACTACCACCACCATTTTTACCACTATACACGAACGCCCACAATATATCACCACCACCACCACCACCACCACTACCACAACCACTACATGCAAAGGGGCGTAGATGATGATGATAGTAATGGAACAGCTGGTGGTGGTAGTGGTGGTGGTGGTGGTGGTAGTGGTGGTGGTGGTGGTAGTGGTGGTGGTGCTGGGGGAATAGTGGTGCAGACAACAACACCACCACCAATCTCGCTGACTAACCTAACAACACACAAGTTAACCCCTGTGTGTCTGTCTGTATGTGTGTGTGTGTGTGTGTGTGTGTGTGTGTGTGCGTGTGTGTAGGTTCTTATGTGTTGTGTGTATCCCTGAGTCTCCAAGTAGCCTATCAAGTACACGTGTCCACAGATACAAAAAAAAAATGTCAGAACAAGCGTGACTCGGTATACAGTAGGCTATGTCAGAGAAAGTGTGGATCAGTATATGCAGGTGTCAAGAGAAAGTATACATCAAAGTGCACATATCATAGAAAGTGTGTATGTGTGTGTTTACAGGTGTCAAGAGAAAGTATCCATCAGTGTGCAGGTGTTAAAGGAGGCGTGTGTTAGTGTGCAGGTGTTAGTGGAGGACAAGAGCAACTTTCAGATTAGTTACGAGGGCACAAGTGTTAGAGGATGCAAAGGGAGTAAGAACATCTACCGGTATATGTATGCATTAATGGTGAGCGTGTAAAGTTGAAGGTGTGTGTATTTGTTACTGTAAGTGAGCATGCAAAGGAGCGAATGCAAGAGAGAGGGAGTGTCAAGGTGTCAGGGCATGAATGAGTAGAATGCATGAGAGGGATCGTGCATGCAGGTGTGAGGAAGTGTGTAGGTGTAAGGAAGTGTGCTGATAGAAGGTTGAATGTAAGTGAGGGAGTGTACAGTACATGTATATAGGAGTGTACATGTGAGGAAATGTACAGATGTGAGGGAGTGTAGAGTTCTAGGAAGCCCCACACATCGACCTTCACAGTGAACAGAACAGAACAGGAGTAGCAGCCAGCAGGAGGGAAGGAGGCGAGGCGGGGCGGGGCGGATTGGGACGGGGCGGGACGACATCTGATGATCCGGGCGTAAATAACCCACACTGGAGGTCATGAATAATTTGCCATGTCCCAGGCGCCATGACGCTGGATGTGTGAATATGGTAATGAGGGGAGCCACACGCTTCCTCTCCTTCCCTTACTCCTCTTCTTCCTTCCTCCCTACCACCGCCTCCTTCTCTTCCTCCCACCACCGTCTCCTCCTCTTCCTCGTCCCCCCTCCTCTTCCTCCCACCACCACCTCCTCCTCCTCCTTCTGCTGCACCAGGTAAGGGATCAACGGGAATCAATACCCGGCAATTCTGTGCAATGAAGAACTCGCGGGGAAGTGAAAGACAATCCGTCGCTCCAGGTAAGGTATTGTGCTACATTATACTGCTATCAAGAAAACTCGTTCCATTAGGTTACCACTAGATGTCAGTTTAGGTGGATATTTTTAGTTGTTGAATTAGAAGGTCTCTTGAGTCCTCCAAACTATGCCGAGAAACAGATCCCCTATTAGTACTACTGAAGGCATCTGCTGTTTTCTGGCATCTTCATGTGGAATTAATTTGCTATTAAGAGAATGTCCTCTTAATCAATTGGTGTGCTGTGGAGTGTTCATTTACTTTACACCTCTTGAATAATATAGCTGAGACGATAACTCTTATAGTAACCTCGCTGATGCTTCACAGTCATGCATGGATGGAGAATGTCAGACGAAGCACAAAAACAGACGGCAATTATTAGTATCAATGATCTTAGTTAGGCAATGGTGAAATAGTTGTGCCCCACCTTCCATGGTCTTGCCTCATTACCATTTAAATGCTAATGGATTCTGAAGCTGCACCAAACCAAGGAGACCAAACAAGGCAACATGAAAGTAAAACAACACACACACGTCAAAAAATGAATTGAAGATTATATTCCATTCCTTTAAAGAGTCCCATAAAGAGTAAAGAAAGAAAGTGAACATATAGTAGTCACAACACAACACACACACACACACACACACACACACACACACACACACACACACACACACATACTGCGACTGGACCATCAACTTGTGACTCGTACAGTGACTGAGGTGAGATGAGGCGAGGTCTGCAGCCAGAGGATTCGTGTCAACATGAACTTGCCGTGGCCTTTAATTAGTGTGGGTGTGCGAGGACGGTATCGCTAGACAGGTGATGTGAGAGACGAGTGGGGGAGGGAAGTGGGGTGGGGGGAGGGATGGGGGTAGGATAGGTGTTGACAGCTTGGGGAGGGCGAGAGGGATTCGTGGCGGGAGGGATGCATGGTGGGATTCTACCATGGGTGGGGTACTTAGGAAAGGAATGAAGGGGACGGGGGAGGTGTTGTGTGGGGGAGTGCGTGGTGGGAGGTAGGAAAGCAAGAAGTGGGGGGATTGGTGAGTGGGGTGAGGAAGGAGAGGAAGGGGTGAGTGGGGTGAGGCAGGAAGGGAAGGACAAGACGGATGATGATGGACACACACACAGAGAGAGAGAGAGAGAGAGAGAGAGAGAGAGAGAGAGAGAGAGAGAGAGAGAGAGAGAGAGAGAGAGAGAGAGAGAGAGCACTACACAACAAGGCAGTAAAGCGCACAGTGCCCTTGTTTTTCGTAGCTAAACATGTGCTATCACGGCAGACAAGAGGGAGGTGCCAGATACGCCCTTGTGGTCCTGCATTACCCATGATTTATGCTGCCTTCTGTTACTCTATTAGGAACGAAATGTGGAGGCAAGAACACTACCAACACCAACACCACCAACACCACTACCACGCCCAGGACAAACAACAGACAGACAGACAGACAGACAGCAGTGTGAGGCTTGAGGGGACTATGTGTGTTTGTGTGAATGAATGAGTGAGTGAGTAAGTGTGTTTGTGTGTCTGTGTGAAAGTAAATGTGAGGCTTGAGGAGACTATATGTGTTTGTGTGAATGAATGAGTGAGTGAATGAGTAAGTGTGTGTGAGAAAGCAAGTAAATGTGTGTGTGTGTGTGTCCAAGACTGAGGGGAGGGAGGGAGGGAGTGGGGTGGAGGAGACGAAATGGAATAATGGTGTGTGGTGCGGGTTAAATGTAATGAATTAGTCACTGCACATTAACCACAATTTATAAGAGAGCTGTGGGTTACACTGACAAGAATGAAGCTGCATTAAATATGAGTTTTACAAGGTTTAGGTAATGGGTATGAAAGGAAAGGACATAGTAAAGGCTATACACTTGAGAAGAAAGGAAAGGGTGGAGTCAAAAGGGAATAGAATGAAGTTATGTTGATTATATTACAGCTTGTAATAATTGAATGAAGTGAACTGCATCAGAAGTAAACAATACCTTACAACAATACTGAAATGAGGAGATGTCATGTCTTAAAGTTGCATAAATTAAGTATGCGTATGTTGCCTCTTCTGCACGTTTCTGAGAGAGAGAGAGAGAGAGAGAGAGAGAGAGAGAGAGAGAGAGAGAGAATCAGCGTCTGGTAGGGAATGCGTGATGTGTGTAGTGCGGTACTTGTAGAAACATGTAGCATAGTAGTGGTGGTGGTGTTGGTGTTGGTATTGGTGTAGTTACTGTTGTTGATGGTAATGTGATTGTGTGGTGATGGTGTTGGAGGTCCCATTAGTGGTGGTGGATTTAGAGTAGGTGGTGGTATTCGTCGTGTGTGGTGTAGGTGGTGGTTGTGTCAGTAGGGGTGCTGCTCATGGGACAAAAATAACACACCCTACTGTCATCATCAGCTGGATCTGCCGTTCACAGCTGGCCAACAACACTAACCAGACTGGGGGCAGGCACAACCTTCCCTCCTCCTCCAACCTCAGGGCTTTGTGGTATTGTTGGCGAAATGGAGGCTTCTGATTCCTCCTTATCGTCACACGAAATGGCTCCTTAGTATAGATCGTTTGTTTTGCGTCACATATTCCGGGAATCAATATTATCCATTTCGCTGAAAACAACTTCTCCTTAAGTTCTTTTGTGGCTTCCTATGACCTCTTACATGGAGGCTCGTTCAAAGGTTTGTCCAGGAAATGTCCGGGGTGGACAGATATTCTCTATAGTTGATAAAAATTCAAACATTTATCATCCCTCAATGAATAATACGGCTGTCTGTTATAAATTTTGAATCTTGGCTCCGACATAAACCATCAGTGAAATGAAACATAGAACCAATTTTTTAACCCATATTTCTGTTGACTATAATTTTGTATCATTTCTTTGATTAACATTATTAACTCTATTTATTATCAAGAGGAAGTACTCCTGACGTTTAAGTATAAAACACTATATTCGATTAACCCATAAACAACCGCTTGAGCCTCGCAGACCATTCTAATATTAAATCCGGATTAGTTTTTTTTACTTAACAGGAAAAACCCGTTATCAGGGAGTTATATAGCGACTTAGGTACGAAGGAGTCTCGGCTCAGTTGTCTCTGGAGGAAAAAATGGTACTTCAAAATTCCCTTTGGCAAATGTACAATAGAGCAGCAGGTGCCTAGACATTTGGAGCCCCAGAGGTGAGGGAGACGAGAGGTAGTTTGTGGAGGTATTTATTCCCTAAGCTGGTAATCCCATATCAAATTCAGAAAAGAGAGAGGGACATGAAGGTCGGGAAGCCCCCAAACACCTTGAGTACGACAAGACACCATATCCCCTCCTCATCCACCACCACTATAGTCCAACCCACCATGTATCATCCACCATCACCACCACCACCACCATATCCTCTTCTCTACCACCACTATCACCATATCCCCTCCTCCTCCTCCTCCACCATCACCACTATATTCCAATCCACCATATATCCTCCACCACCACTATCACCATATCTCCTCTTTCACCACCACCATATCCCCTCCACATATTTCCTCCACCACCACTACCATATCTCCTCCACCATATTCCTTCCTCCACCACCATCTTGGCTGACTGACGTAGAGGGCCTGGTGGAACGGTGCATTGGCCTCCGTCAGTCCCTCAACACTCATCCCTCTTACTTCCCATCCAGGACTCCCCTTCTCCCTCACTCCTTTTCTCCTTCCTTGTCCCTCACTCCTCTTCTCCTTCCTTGTCCCTCACTCCTCTTCTCCTTCCTTGTCCCTCACTCCTCTTCTCCCTCCTTCTCCATGACTCTTCTTCTCATTCCTTCTCCCTGATTCCTCTTCTCTTTCCTTTTCCCTGATTCCTCTTCTCCCTCCTTCTCCATGACTCCTCTTCTCCCTCCTTCTCCATGATTCCTCTTCTCCCTCCTTCTCCATGACTCCTCTTTTCACTCCTTCTCCATGACTCTTATTTTCTCTGCCTCTCCCTCTCTTCCTAGGTTTCTTCTCCAACTCCCTCCATGGCTTTTCTACTTCCTTTTTCTCCCCCTTCTCTTTCTTTGGTCCCTCCTTCACAACCTTAATAACATGTCCTTGTTTTCTTCTTCTTCTCCTCCCACATATGTACCCTTGCTTGATACTTTATAAACGCTTTTCTCTATTTTCTCTCTCCAACACAGTCCTCTCTTTCATCCAAGTTCTCCCTACTCTCTTACACCCACACCACCTTCCTTCATGGCCTCTCCTCCCACACATATATTTCTTCCTCACGCTGGTTTTTATTTTTGTGCCTTCTCTTCCCAACTCCTCGGTCCCTTCGGTGTCTTTTGTCTAACATCCTTAATACTCTGTCTGGCCCTTCCTTCCCCTCGTCTCACACCCCATTCACCCTATCTCTTACTTACCCTTTATCTTTCTGGATTTAGCTTCTTCCTTCTCACATATTCCTCCTTCTGTTAACTAGTCTTTATCTTTCTGTGTATATCTCCTTTATCTCGCACTCCTCCTTCTCCTCTTCTCTTTCTAGGTCTAAGCTACGACACCATCTATCCTCCCTTCCTGGTAACTTCTCGTAAGTCCCTCTCCTTCCCTCTATCCCACTCCCATTCTCAGAGCATTAACCTCATCCCTCTCCTCTATCCTTTCCCTTAACTCTTAAATGGTTTGACACTTCTAACTTATCTCCATGTCCAACGCCTACCCTCTCTCACACCCTATTCCTCCCACTCTCTCCAACACCTTATCACCCTCTCTCTCTCTCTCTCTCACTCTCTCTCTCTCTCCCTCTCTCTGTAACTGGTACGGCCCCTCAGACTATGACGAACTGGCTCCTGTCTGGTCTCACGGCTCGCCTGGCCACTCCTCCCTTTAAGCCTGTTAGCTGCCTGACTGCCTCGCCTCTGACTCGCCCGGTTTAATGTCCCACCACCCCTACTGCTGCTCCTGCTGCTACGGGGTATAATGTGGAGGCCGCTAATGTTACTGCTACTGCTGCTGCTCTCTCGCTCGCTCTCTTTCTCTGTGTGTACATGTCTGTCTGCGTCCTTACCCTTCCTTCCCCTAACATTCTCTATCATTTCTGCTATTCCCTCTTTCCTTCTTTTTACCATTACCTGCCTTTATTCCTTGTATCTCTCCATCATCTACCATTTCCTTTGTCCCTCCTTGAACCGTACCCTCTCCATAATCACTCCCTCTTGCCTTCCTTCCCTCACCCTCCCCTAATCATTCCCTCCTGCCTTCCTTCCCTTAACCTCTCCCTTCTCCCTCCCTCCCCTCTTGCTCGGGTTGATACAGTTGCCGCCAGGGGCAGTTCATAATTGGTGTAGTGCATCATTAGGGCAGTAATGGAGGAGCCTTAATGCCGCCTCACTGCTGCTCCCCGTGTGGCCTTTTGTGTGTGTGTGTGTGTGTGTGTGTGTCTGTGTGTGTGTGTGTGTGTCTGTGTGTGTGGGGGGGGGGGTATGTATGTGTTTGGGTGTGCGCGTGTGTGTGTGTGTCTGGGTGTGTGTGTGTAAAGCCTTCTTTAACAAACTAATTTTGAATTTTCCCTTAAAGCACACAAAACGCAAGAGCAAATCTGTCCCATCCAACAACATAATTGTAAAGTAACCAGTAAAATACTACCATGATACCAGAAAGTCACCAAATACACAACACATTGGTCTGGTTATGAAACTTTCACACAAACCAGGAAGATATTCTTAACTTGCTTTCGGTAAATTGAAAGTATATTAATTCCTCCAAACTGTGATGCAAAACCGATGACCTCAGGATACGTTGCATATTTTGTGATAAAGTTAGGTGGAATCTGGAGCCTCCAATCCACCAATATCGGTTCTGACCAATTTAAGATCATGTGACCTTCAGGGTTTGTTTGCCGTCGACCAACTCCAGTATGGATGATTTGTTCCGTTGTAAAGGAGACATATTGTTTTGTTTTACCTCAGGATGTTTATTTTGGGGTTTAATGTTGAGGTTACATGTTGAGGTTAAATTTACATGAATTAGTGAAGCCTGCCAGCCACCGACAACATATTATACATGTCCTTGATGGTGTGTGTCGGCAGGCGGCAGGTGGCAGGTGGCGGCCTCGCTGCCATCACACTAGGGAGGTCGGATTTACCCTAAGCAGGCTCCCGCAATAACTGGAGGCGGGTGTGGTGCATGATAATGGTGGTCGGTGCCAGTCAGGTGCATCCAACACAACCAGGCTGGCTTCATCGTCCACCCAGCCGGCAGCCTCACCCCACCTCACCACCAGCATACACAAACCTCCTCCTGCCACTGTCACAAGCCGACTTGTCCTCTTCCTACACCTTATACAGACATACCCCCAGCCGACACCTAACCTACTCCCTCCACCTTATACAGCCAAGGCTCCTAGTACACATATTGCCCACTTCCTGGATTTTGCACACACAGATATACAGGCCTTGCCGATTTCACTTTATTCAACAGATAGTCAACATATACCTTACCAAGTCAACTCTGTAAAGACTTCCAGAAACTCAGCCGACACCCTACAAACTTTTGTGACCCTCGTGCAAACAGACACTCCCAGTTGACACTGCTTGATACACACAGACAACTAACCAAGTTCACTTTAATTAAAGGGACATGAACTCAGCCAACACCTTGCCCATTCCCTGCACCTTATACAGACACAACATGATACTCACTGTACAAGATATTTTACAGTTACACTTCTAACCAACACCTCACTCAATCCTTGCACGTTACACGTAAACAGACGAGTTTCATATAAAGACAGATAGACCCACTACCCTAGTCGACACTACACTTTGTCACCGCTACCCTTCCCCGGGGACTGACGGCTTTTGCTGCTGCTGCCGGAAGTTTTGTCAGGAGTTGGCGAGGTCCCTGGGGCTGTGTGGCGTGGTGTGGTGGCGACGTCAGACCAGCCACATGTGGGTTGCCGAGGCTGGCAATCCTCTCACCACTAGAAAAGTCATACCCACACGTCACCCCCTGTGCCATCACCAGGTCGCTGCTCTCACACACTCCTTAGCTTTATACTGACACTCTGACACTACACAGACACGTACCCTCACGCCCTTATATTCTCACACCATTCTTTACCTCTAACTTAGTTCTGGGAAGTTTAAACTACCAGACCACACTAACATTACCCTGACACCCTGATACAACCCTTGCATCCTTATGTTACATTAGCCCCCTGAAACTGTCCTAACACCATGATAGTCTGACTCTTTTGCCTCCTTCTGATACAGCCTTTCCACCCAGACTGATCAAGCTTGACATCCTCTGACTACACAAGTATTCTGGGACTGCATTTGTATCCTGACACTATGACAACTATCTGGCCTTCTCTGAGATTGACGCAGACATCTAGTACTCTATTGGTGTCCCAAGATGAAGCTAGCTTAACATTACGAGTACTTCAACACACAAGCCACGACAGTACCCATATACGCTGAGGTTTTACTTATCATGCCAAGACACCTACCATCCCCTCATATCAATACACAAGTTACTATACCACTATACAGACTACAGTACACCATACCTAAGTCACCATACCGTCTCCCAACACCATCAAAGTACACGCCTGTCACGACAACACCACTTTTCCTCTGTGTAACTACCCAACCATAACACAATCACACTGCCACATTCCCCCCAATACTACGTTGCTCTTTCTGCATCACCGCACTGCCACCTCTTCCTACATTCACTCTTCCATGACATCACCAGCTTTTTTTGTACGTCCCTCTCCATCACATATCTCTCTTTACACCACCACTACTTCACCACATCATCCCCAACATTATTTCCCTTCGGCCACTGCATGAACCTTCTGAAATATTTAAGAGTACTGAAACGCAACCTGAAGGCAGAGGAACAAATACATACTCATGCACACGCACAACACACACACACACATGCAACCCTCCGAACACTCACACAGGCTACACAACCCACACACACATACAGCCACTCAAGATAACTATAGTAACACACACACTCTCTCTCTCTTTCTCTCTCTCTCTCTCTCTCTCTCTCTCTCTCACGCACGCACGCACGAAGGCAATACAAAAAGTTGTGTGGCCCCCTGCAGGCCGGTTGACATTAAACGCGAGCCTTAGTCCACTTACAGTAGTTTGTCGCCTGGAAGGACCGCCAAACCTTTGAAACACCAACTGGAACCTCGACTGGTGGTTGTAGTAAGGGGAGGAGGAGGGGGAGGAGGTGATGATAGTGGTGGTTGTGGTAAGGGGGGTTTTGATGATGGTGATGGTGGTGGGAGTGATAATAGTGGTGGTTGAAGTAGGGAGAGAGTGATGATGGTGGTGATAGTAGTGGTGATGGTAGTGATGGTGGTATCTTGCCTTCAGATGTTATGATAAAAATAATAACTGATACAATAAAAATATAAATCTAATAAGCAGGGGGTTTACTACAATTTAGTTTTCTCTTTATTAACAAGTTGAGGAAAACCATATTGTAAAGATGAAGTTGAGTGTATTTTTATGAGTGTATTTATATGAGTGTATTTATATGAGTGTCTTTACATGAGTTTGGGCCTCAGGTGTGCTGTGCTCAGACCCACAACCCCAACGAGGAGGAAGCTGAGGGAAATGTGAGCCAGACAGGGGGAGGAGGAGGGAGGGAGGGAGCCTGGTATACCGAGGAGGGAGGGAGGTAGCCTGACAAACATAAAGGGGAGGGAGGGAGCCTAACAAACCGAATGGGGGAGGGAGCCTAACAAACTGAAGGGAGAGGGAGGGAGGGAGCCTGATTTACAGAGAGAAAGCGAATTGGCACACAAACTAAGGACGGTGGAGGAGGAAGGAGCCCGACGAACCGAGGGAATGGAAAGCCCCGAGAAGTGGTATAAGGTAAGGGAAGTGTGGTTGGTGTTCCGTCCTCCAGCCTCGAATGAACTCTGTATTCAGACGGACTCACTTGTAACCTGTCAAGCGTAGTCTCCCCTCCTCCTCCCCCTCTTCCTTCTCCTTTCCTCAGGGTGGCTGCTGCTGTAACCGGATCCTCACGCTCATAGCACAGCCGGGCAAGACACACACACAGACACACAGCAGGGCAAGACACACACACACACACACACACACACATACACATACACACACACACACACATACACACACACACACACACACACACACACACGCACAGACACACACACACACAGGCAGAGAGACGAGGCGAGACAAAACACGGTTACATTGACTCTACCAAAGATCATAGTTTCAGTCTGGTTAAGCAAGAGTTTTAGAAAGTACAGTACCTCGTCCTCATCTGAAACACATGTACACACAGCTTTCCGAGATGAGATAAACATTACAAAATCACTACAATATAATAAACTATACCCAAACTGATACACATAATAAATAACCTGACGAACGTGACGTGATGTTATGATGTCTGTATGTATCTTGAAGTAAATATACGAACGAACATCCTGCCTGTCGATACAAGAACACGTATCAGCACCACGACGCCAGAGGAGGTAACCTGACGTGACCAGATCGAGCAGCGGCAAAATCAAGTAAGTAGCTCGTGTACCACCATGACCTACGAGCACGAACGAGACGGTAGGAGGAGGAGGAGGAGGAGGAGGAGAGAGAGGAGGAGGAGGAGAGAGAGGAGGAGGAGGAGGAGGAGGAGGAGGAGGAGGAGGAGGAGGAGGAGGAGGAGGAGGAGGAGGAGAGAGAGGAGGAGGAGAGAGAGGAGGAGGAGGGGTGGGTGGATGGGTAGGGGGGACAGAACACACCTGCCGCAGCAACTGAGTCTCTCGCCTGTTCCCTTTGCATTATACATGGAGGGTTGAGGCCGGTGGTGTTGAGAGCGAGGCGGGCAGGGATAGCTGGCTGCCTGGCTGGCTGGCTGGCTCATGGGGGAGGTAGGCTAGGGCTAAGGGGAGGGAAGGGTGAGTGCAGAGTCCGGAGTGAGAGAGACGAGAGGAAGGGAATAGCCAGGGAGAGTTAGAGAGGCGGGGGAGCAAGGCTTCAGTGTGTGTGTGTGTGTGTGTGTGTGTGTGTGTGTGTGTGTGTGAGAGAGAGAGAGAGAGAGAGAGAAAGAGAGAGAGGAAATAAATTTAACACTTCCGCCAGCATTTAAGCCAGAAATAAAATACTTGAGTAGCAAATATTTTCATCCTCGTGACGGCATTAACAACGCAACATTCTGCTGCCACACAACCAGTAGGCAAAGGGCAGGGAAGAGCAGGATTCCACCACTGTATTATGCGGGTTGGTGCAGACGTGTGTGTGTGTGTGTGTGTGTGTGATACATGTTAGTATTTATAGGTACTGTTAGTGAGGCTATGGGTGTATGTGTGTGTGTGTGTGTGTGTGTATCGCGAGAAAACAGGTGTGGTGGCAGATTTTAAAACTTTTAGATGATCTAGATCAGTTTGGACCAAATGGCAGGTCGAGTAGCGGATCTCAGTGAAGGGTACACAGTTTAGAAAGTAGCGCAGTGATAAACATTTAATGATACATCCTTACTCCTTTATGCTTTTAAAATCCAGACCCAAGAACCAGGAGAGGTGTCAAGTGGGAGTGAGTTGTGAGGAAGGTATTGAGTCAGGTTGTACAGACAGTCTAGTCCAGCTTGTGGAGTTTACTACTGGAAGTTTGACTCGTGTTTTAAGTCCCTCCCTCCTCCTTCTCTGGCCTCCCTGGTACGGTGGGGTCGTGCCTCCAACACCTTCACCAAACCACGACTTTTCTCCACCTCTGCCCTCCCACCCACTACTCCCTGACTGCCCAGCCGACCTCGCCCTCTCGCTGACCCTCACAGCACACAAGTCAGCAACAGCTGTGATGCCTGTTGGCTTAACAAAACGAATTTACAAAGACAGTTGCCGGCAGCAACCAATCCCGTCTCCACATCCGTCTCACTCAGCCAAACTTGCTGGAATGTCAGCCAAATTTACTGGCGAGCCTCAGTGCTTTCTGGCGGTTTCTTGCAACACAAAATGAATTCTCGGTGAAATGTGAAGTACTTTCACGCCAAAATTCCAACTGGATATCAGGCAAGATATTCTCAATATGGACTGCTGGGGGTGAGGTCGTGCTCCAGTCACAACCTGCAGCTTTAATAAACAAGAGTTGAGTGATGTGTGACAGGAGGCCACACCCGACACATCACTCAAACGACCTGGTGTGACACACGAACACTGCTGCTGCTGTTGTTGCTCCCCTGCCAGGCAGGTTACCCACCTAAAAGTCAGTCCCCCCTTACATTCACGTCCGACCAGCCTCGATGCCTCCCTTCCCCACACCAGCCTCGCCACTAGAGCGAAAAAAAGTGAAAGAAAAACTGCACGAGTGAGGGAGGGGAGACGTGGTGGCTGCCTGGCGTGTTGGCCCTGACCACCCGCCCCCTCGGCACTCCCCACCAGGGATCACCATCGCCAGCCACCAAGGTAAAAAGTAAATATAAAATTTACTGAAGGTCTGAGAATTATGTTCATCCGAAAGTCTGGCAGCCATGAGGGGTCATAGGTGGTACCATCCCGCTGGTATCATGGAAGGATGGAGGAGGTCAAAGAGGGTATAATTCTGAAGGTACCAAGCGGGAGGTCCAATGTAGCACAACAATGAGGGAGTCAGAGGGTACAAAGATGGCACAATACTTAAATACACAATGGCTGGAGACAGAGGAGGTCAGAGCTGGTATAGGCTGCTTGAAGGAAGGCCGCCTGCTGTGTCTGACGGTGTTGTAAGGAGCCGCCATGTCATGACTAAACACCTATTGTCGTTTGAATATATTTACTCCAGCCAGAGTCCTCGAATTTCCTCCCCATTCGTGCAGACCCTCGTGCAAATCAGTTCTGTAATGTTGGCCAAAGCAGCGTGAATTAATAGTTCCTAAGTCTCTCCCTTCCCCGACAGAGTATTCGTCGTTCCAGGCCAGTGAACCACTTTCCCTCCAACAGAGAGAGCAGAGTGCGGGCTGGGTGGGAGGGAGGGAGGGAGGAAGGAAGGGATGTAAAGAGGAGGGTGAGTCGGTGGCAACCCTCCACCCCTTCCCTTTCCCCTATCAGTTCCCTCCCTCCCCTCCCTCCCTCTCTTATTACACACCGCGGACGGGGAGAGGGTGCGAGGTGATGGGTCGTGACGCGGACATAAAACAAATGCTGCGAGTATCATTTGAGCGGGACTATGATGAGGGGAGCAGCAAGAAGCACACAATTTTACATCCTTTCAGTTTAAGAGAAGCAGCAAGAACGGCACATCCCAATTCATTCCTCTTCCCGTATCACTGCCACCAACAGCACCAACAGCAGCAGCAGCAGTAGGAACTTAGGCTCCAGCGAGTAAACATTATTCTGCTTCCTGGCCTCCACACAGAGAGTGACACAGACAACTGGTACTCTTGTTTGCACGCCTGCCTGACGTTGGAGAGGCAGCAGACCCCTCCTCCTGTCACCCGGTGCAACCTGCCTTTGTCTGCCACCACCACCACCACCACCACCACCAACTGCAGCAGCGGCGGCGGAGGGGGAGGCAGGCGGAGAGGGATTATTTCCACAGTTAAGCTCCAACTCGATGGTTCACCGCTGACATTACAAGGGCAGTGGACCGTGAGTTAACTCCCTCCCTCCCTCTCTCCCTTCCTCCTTCAGATAACTACTATACCATCAGACGCCCCTAAGTGTCCATATTTTCAGTATTCATTTATTTTACTCGCTTGGCTAGACATGAATGCTTTTTAGTATTCCATTAGCACACTGAGTCGATCATCTGTGGTGGTGGTGGTGGTGGTGATCCCTTGGTGTGGGGTGGTAGTATGAACCCTACTGGTAGCGCGCGCACACACACACACACACGTACATATACCTACACCACCTCCCGGCTTAGCTACCATGAACACATAGCTCTGCACAAGCCACCCTACTACTCTCCCTCGCACCACACACCCCTTCCCTTCCATCACTCACACACAATTTGGGATGCGACTGGACAACAAAATCCTCACCACGACACTACGCCTCCCCTACCCACCCCCTGGCAGCACACGGTTTGGCTGTGACATGGCCACTCCCTGTCTGTCCACCCCTGCAACGCAATTATTCTGCGGAGTGACTTGACCCTACCTACCACACCTTCACACACGTTTACCGAGCTGCTACACACCCTATACTCCATTCCAGTACTCACCCCTCCAGCGCTACTATAGATGGTAAGACACACAGAATTCTATCACACCCACCATCACTTCACACTTTACCCCATCCCTGTACAGACTCAAAAACCATAAATAAATAAAATATTGTTAGTGAAGGGGTGGATATGATTGGAGGCTGTGCAATCAGTGTTGTAGCTCTGTCTGTGTCTGAGCTGGGGATCATGATAGTCACTTTATTTCGTCAACTGTTTCAAATTGTGGCGATGAAAAATCTTTAAGGACCCTGTGATCGAGTTTGGGAATTGGAGGCTTCTGATTCGTACTGACTATGCCACGAAACAAGCTCCTTCTATATAAGTGGTGTTTCGTGGCAGTATTTGAAGGACTCATTTATCTCTAATTTTCTGACTACATCACAGGGTCCTTAACGATACATTCCCTGGAGGATTGTATATCCATTCTTGCCACACACCTCATCTACTGCAATGCTCTACTATTTCACTGGCCTAACACATACAGTACACCACACATTGATCGCAACTACACACCACCTCAAAGTCCATGAACACACACACACACACACACACACACACACACATACACACACACACACACACACACACACACACACACACACACACACACACACACACCATCGCACCCCTCGCCCTCTTCCACCCACACCACCAGGGGGAAGAGCTAAGCGATGGTCTGGAAGGGAGGGGGAGAGGAAATTATAGAAGCACGTAGGGTGGAAGGAATGAAGAGGGATGGAGGAAGGAAGGGGAAAATGATGGAATGAGGGGAGGAGGAAGAAGGGGAGAAGAATGATAAGGGAGGAAGAGATGGAAGAGGGAATCAGGAAGAAGGGAAAGTAGAATGCGAGGCAAGAAAGAAGAGACAGAGGGAAAAGGGTGAGAAAAGAGATATAACGACGAAGCGGTATCCACACCCTATGTACACCTTCCACACCCTGTATCTAATATCTCCTCCACACACGCTACGGTACATTTCTACACTCCCTGTCACGTTTCCACACACTCTCCTTCATAATTATACCCTTGATATCGTCTCCACACACACTCAGTCATGTTTCCCCACACTTTCATTCGTTCTTACAGACTCTCTCTCACGTCTGGACCCTCTCGTATACTTTTTCTTCAGCCTCGCCACTCCCTATTACGTCTCCAGCCTTTCTTTTAACCCTCAGTACTCCCTCGTCACCCAGCCAGCTCTCCCTCACTCCATGTCAACATTTCTGCTCCACTTGGTCTCATCACCCAGCACTCGTTGTTTGTGTTCCAAGTCTCTGAACTTCATCCACTTGAGTCACACACCAATACTCTCACTACATCTGTTATGCATTACCCTCCCTCCACACCTGTTATGCATTACCCCCTCCCTCCACACCTGTTATGCATTACCCTCCCTCCACACCTGTTATGCATTACCCCCTCCCTCCACACCTGTTATGCATTACCCTCCCTCCACACCTGTTATGCATTACCCCCTCCCTCCACACCTGTTATGCATTACCCCCTCCCTCCACACTTGTTGTTGTATATTGTTCTTCACACATGTTATACATTACACTCCACAGCTGTTATACATTACCCTCCACAGATGTCTTACTTGCAATACATCAATATTATAACTTCTCCTGTTACACAATAATATCCATCATATTTGCCACAATGTTTTACAATTGTTTTTCAATACCTCTCACCTCACTCATATCTGCTATAAACACTTACCATATCATTCACTCTTTTTTATCTTTTATCTTTTGCTCTATATTGACAACTCTCTTACACCTGCTATAGAATTTCCTCCACACCTCCCACATAATTCTCGCCACAGCTGTTTTGCCACACACCTCCCACCTCCACACCTGCTGTCCCACACCAACCACACTTAAAGCTTCAGGTCAGATTTTATTCCTCTTGTGTAGGTACAGGTATGGTCTCCCTTGCTCCTTTTTGACGTGTGTGTGTGTGTGTGTGTGTGTGTGTGTAAAGTAAAGTAAAGTAAAGTAAATTTATTGCCATTATTTACAATTCTTAACATGTGAAGATAACAATAATACATAGTAAGGCACGGTCTGTCGAGTCGTAACTCCTGAGACAGACAGATTATAAAATCCAATATAACAGACTGTGGCAAGGTGAACAGACCAAACAAATTATGGCAAGAAAAACAAATTGTGTTAATGTGAACAATCAAACAAGCAAATTATAACAAATAAATTCAAATGAATACAGTTGAAAAAATGCCAAATACAATATAATACAACACATACATATATATATATATATATATATATATATATATATATATATATATATATATATATATATATATATATATATATATATATATATATATACATACACATATACATACATATATACATACACACACATATATATACACATGCACACATGAATAAACATATACATAGACATGCCCACATGAACACATGCACTCATAGACATGCACACATGAATACATATATATAGACATACTCACATACCTAAACACATACCTACACACACACACACACACACACATGCACACACACACATATATATACAATAAAAAACATCCTATTAAATTCATGATAATATTACAGAGTATCTAAGATTGTACATGAACTAAATATTTTTTTATTTCCCTTTTGAATGTAATTAGTTTACTACCTCTAAGCAGGACTTTTATATGTTGAGGCAGACTATTGAACAGTTCTGGACCAAAATTTATAACACTGTTTTTAAATAGTTTAGTTCTGAAAACAGGTAAGGATAAATTTACATTATTACTCCTAGTATTACAAGAAAGTTCTCTAGATTGGAACACTGAATTAGGACCAATAGTTTTAAAAATCAACAACAAGGTGAAATATTTGTGTATTGAATGAAGATACTTTGAGTATTTTTCTAGATTGGTAAATTACGTCCGTTGAATCAAATTTATTTTTATGGAAAACACATCTGAAGAACTTATTTTGTGAAATGGTTATTTTTTTTAGAAATTATGGCCAAGTGCTTGCCCATATTGAAATACAATAAGTAAGATGGGGATAGAAAAGGGTATAGTAAATACTCATCTTAGACTCTTCAGTTAAATTATGTCGGACTCTGTATAAGATACCAGTTATTTTTGAGAGCTTTAAACAGACTTCATTAATATGCATTTTCCAATTTAAATTTTCATCAACTTTAAGACCTAGAAATTTTGTAGTGTAGACTTGGGTTATTTGTTCATCATTTAACAGTACAGCAGGAAAAATATGATTTATAGACCTATTTTGAAAGAATATGTAATTAGTTTTGTTAACATTAAGCTTCAAGTTATTTGATTTAATCCAAATATTGATGTTATTTAGTTCAGTAGTTACAGTTGCATGTAATGTATCTATATTCACATCTTTCATTAATAAAGTAGTGTCATCAGCGTAAATGGTAAAATATATTTTGGAGCTAGCATTTATTATATCATTAATATATATTAAAAAAAGTATTGGACCCAAAATAGATCCTTGTGGTACACCTTTATATATTTGTTTAATTGGCGAATACATTTTATTACAATAAACACTGTTTTCTGTTACTCAAATAACTCTGGAATAACCTGTGTGTGACCCCTCTGACTCCTATATGATTTAATTTATAAAGTAGAATATTGTGATCTATGGTATCAAATGCCTTTGATAGGTCAATAAAAACGCCAACAACAAATTGTTTCTCCTCCAAGCATTTATACACATTATTCACACACAGTGTGTGTGTGTGTGTATGTGTGTGTGTGTACGTGTGTGTGTGTGTTGATGATGATGGGTGGGGCTGTTTACCCTCACACTGGGGTCACGGCATCATCAAATTACCCTCACTCCACCCCCATACCACCAACTCCCCCCTACCGCACCCCATCCCACACCACACCAACCCCACCTTTTCCCATCACCTCACTCCTCCCCATCAACCCTACCTCACCTCATAACACACCAACCTCATCCCCACCTCACCTCACCCCTCCCCATCACCCCCACCCCAAACCAACCCCACCACCATCCCATCCCAGTTCCTCCCTCTCAAAAACAACTCCCAAGAATACACGACAAGTTTGGTTGTGACTTTGTGCAGGTGTTTGTTAGTATGTATGCAAGTTTGGGGTGACTACGTGTATGTATGTGTACGTATGTGTATGTATGTGTACGTATGTGTATGTCTATTTTCACGTACTGTATGTAGGTGTGTATGAATGTGCCTGTGGCTGAAGGTTTACACAGTTGGCTGAGGCTCTACTTGTCTCTCTTAATCCTTAGACTAACACGAGTAAAGACCATTAGTTACTGGTTCCAAATAGACCTTCATGTGACTCCATCAGGGCCTATGCTCTATATAACCAGGTGTGGACGGACATGTAATACAGTGTTCGTCCTGCAGGTGTGGTTGTCCATTCACTGAGTCCAGGGTAACACTTGTGCACCGGGTTCAGATTGGTAAATGGGATATGTAAATGGAAGCTTTTTGTACACCTCCTACTCTACTGATATTAAATTATATAGAGGACAGAATGTAGCTTCCATACGCCTTCTTTTCCACTGGTATACATGATAGATTGAAGCTTCTTTATACCTCCTTCCTTTCCTGATTCAACCCCCATCATTCTTCAACTTTCATCACCCTCGTCACACTAGTTGGTTGGTTGGTTGGTTGAGGTCCCTATAGTGCAGTCCTCCCTCCCTCCCTTCCTTCTCCGTGTCAATTTAATTCACTGCGAAACTCTCCATGACAATCGGATTCACTCTCCTGCCTCCACACGTCACCTAATTCCGTCCCCTTCTCCACCATATTTCACCCTGACCTCTTCCTAACCTTCCCACGTCATATGGACCTCTCCTACCCCTCTCTCACCCAGGATCCTGCTCTCACCCACCCGAGTTTCGTCCTCACGTCACTTTGGTCTCCTCCTCCTCCTCCTCCTCCTCCCAGTTATCGACAAGGGAGGGAGGGAAGGAGAGGGGGAGGTAGGGAGGGAGGAGGGACCAGAACAGGGCCTGGAACACATCGTGGGCCAATTTAATCCCAGTGTGATTTGGGTTAGTGGAGGTAAGGGAGGGGAGCGAAAATGAAGGGAGGGCGGGAGAGAAGGTACGCATAGATAGGAAGGCTAAACACGAGGGAGAACTAGAGGGGAAAAATAGATGTAGTCAGAGATGAGCAGCGATAAAAAAAAAACACAGGAAGGAAGGAAAGAATGAATGGCGATGGGGAAGGGAGGGATAGAGAAAATAGTTTGTGTAGAAAGAAAAGGTAATGATGGTGGGTAAGATTAATATGTATTGTAGAGGATGTCAGGTGTTCAAGGGTAAAGGAAATGGATGGTAAAGAGAGAGAGAGAGAGAGAGAGAGAGAGAGAGAGAGAGAGAGAGTAGAAAAGGGATAGTGGTCTAAAGGGGAGGCACAGAGAAAGACAGAGGGGAGAGGGGAAGAGAGAGGGTGAGTGGTTGTGAGAGGAAAGAGTGCTAGAGGTGGAGAGGGGAGAGAGGCAGTGAGGGGAAAGAGGTGGTGTCGAGGGAAAAGAGAAAGAGAGAGAGTGAGAGAGAGATGCAGTGAGTGGAAGAGAGAGAGAGGGTGAATGAGATGAGAAAGGAAGAGTGAACAAGTGAAAGGAGAGTGGAGACAGACAGAAAGAGAGTGAGCGAAAGATATAGACAGAGATTGAAATAGGGAAAGAGTGAGACACTGAAGGGAAGTGGTGAAGCAAAAACAGGGTAGGGCAGGGCAGGGCAAGGCAGGGCAGGGTAAGACAGGGTAGGGCAGGCCAGGGGTAAGACAGGGTAGAGAAGTGATGATGCCTTTAGAACTGAAGGAGGCACCAATCACAGGGAAGAGGAAAGGGGACACCACACCAGCCAGAGTTAATGGAGAGAGAGAGAGAGAGAGAGAGAGAGAGAGAGAGAGAGAGAGAGAGAGAGAGAGAGAGAGAGAGAGAGAGAGAGAGAGAGAGAGAGAGAGAGAGAGAGAGAGAGAGAGAGAGAGAGAGAGAGAGAGGGGGAGAGAGAGACGGGAGGAGGGAGGGAGGAATTACGAGCCAGTGTGCCAGGGGCCGCGACCACCTCGGCCAGGAAGCTAATGGACCGGGAGGAGGAGGGGAAGGGAGGAGGAAGGGAGGAGCAGCTAAAGGGGGATGGGAAGAGGAGGGGATGGGAGGAGGGGAAGGGAGATGGGAAGAGGAGGAAGGGAAGGGAAGAGGCAAAGGGAGGAAGAGATGGGAGAAGGTGTACGAAGGAGGTATAAAGAGGAGATTGCGTGAAGAAGTAGGAAAGAGAGTATAGACAGATATACGTATGCCTTGCGATGATCGGCGTGCCAGTTATAATAGTTGTCGCATTTGTTATTCTAGTCCTGGTGGTTTGGGTAGTAGTGGTTGTGGTGCTGATGGTAGTGGGTGATTGTGGGGTATGGTAACGGTAGGCTGTTGGGGGTGGGTAAATGTAGTAGTGGTAGTGGTGGTGGGTGATTATGAGTATTGATAGAGGTAGTGTTGACAGCAGTGATGGACGACTTTGGGTAGCGAGGGTTGGTAAGTATATAGTCTTCTGTGTGGGGTTGTGTTGTACAGTCATCCAGCCAGCCAGTCAGTTAGTTAGTCAGCCCCTACACCTCCCTGACCTGCATAAACATTACCTTCTGTTTGTTACCTCCCTGCATGACTCCTCCATCTACAACCATACTCAGTCCCGCCCAACTTTATCCCACTATATTCTTCCTATAGCCAGTTTCCCTGCCCAACTATACCCATACTACTGTAATCCTCTTCTGCCCCTCCCAGCCCCGCCCAACTTTACTCACTGTATTCCTTCCCCGCCCATCTATATCCACCCTTCTTCTTCCTCGCTCCGCCCTCAATCCTCTGCCACGCCCAGCCCCACCCAACCAAGTCCTTTCCTAATCTAAACTCCCCGTCCTTCGCCTGACCATTCCAGAGTCATCTATCCCTGCCCCACTGCCTTACTCTTCCCTCTCTCGCCCTAATCTAGACCCACAGTCCTTCCAATAAATATATCTTGCTGTGCACTCCATCCGCTGCCACATCCCTTGCTCGTTCCTGCCCTGCCTTGCCTTGTCCTGCCCTGCCCTGCCCTGCCCTGCCCTGCCCTTGTCTGGAGCTGCAATCTCTTCCCCTAAAATATTTTCATGTCTCGCCAAGCCATCATCTGCCTTACTCTTTCCTCTCTCTTACTCTCTTACCTAGAACCACCGTCCCTTCATTCAAAATTCCTTCCTGTCCCACTCAATCACTCGTCATGTGTCCTAAACTTTCCTACTCCACCCGGCTCTCCTCTAAGTTTCCCTGCCCCATCCTGCCCTTCCATGATCCAAACTCTCCTTCAAAAACTAGGCAAGAAAAATTTCCCTGTCCCGTCCCCCTCCGCCATTCGTGCCACTGTACTATACCGTAGTCCCAAAATTAATCCGCCTAACATTCCTCAGCATTAGTTTCTTGTCCCGACCCTTGCCAACCCTACCATTACCAATCTTTTCCCACTCGCTCGTTATACCTCAACTTTACCAGGCGGGTCTCAATCTCATCTATGTTAGGTCACAACTTGCCTATATTATTTCCATCAAGTTTTACCATTCTTTCATCTACACTATCACTATTCATCCCACTCAGACACTATCTTATTCCTCATTCCCTCTGTCTTCATCTTTCCCTAACCCATTCCTTACTTCCCCCGCCCCGCCCCAACCCATCATTCCCTGCCTCGCTTCTGGCACGGGTGGGTGAGTGAGGCGTGGCTTATGTGGGGCTGAGGAGGGTTATCTAATGCTGATGTTGCTGCAGACTTGTGAGTGACTGCAGGGGAGAGCCAGGGGTTTTAATGAGGCCATCTCTCGTCGACGATTTAGAGGGATACTGGTTCCTCAAAACTATGAGGGTTGGGGTGAGAAAATGTGAGGCAGGTAAAGTGGACAGTGATGAGGGGAGATGAAAGAAAAGCAGCAGTGTGAGATAATGAGTGAAAAAGGGTGGCAGTAGGAAGGAAAAGCAAAAGGACTACTAGTAATGGTGGTGGAGGGTTGGTGAGACAGACGTCTGCTGGGTTGTGTGGATGATGAAGAGAGAGTTGAGGAAGATAGAATATGTGATAGAGGGGCTGGGTAAGGCTGAGTATGGAGTTGCAGGAGGTGATCGAGTTAGATAAGGCGTGGGAGGTGGAAGGAGAAGTTAAGTAAAGTGTACGAGGAATATAAGGGAGGATTTTCAAATTCAAATTCAAATTCATTTATTTTTCCACAGGGTAGTGGCTATTACAGTCAGTGCATATTATGGTAGACAGTCGTCTACTCGTCAAACATTATAAAAATTAAATAACATAGAAAAGTAAATTAGGTTTGCTATGAGTGAATATGAAATTACAGTAGTACATAAAATTACAATAAATATAAAATTACAGTAGTGATATATAAAAAAAAAAAAAAAAGTTAAAAGAGAGTAAAAAAAAAAATATCATTAAAACTGAATGTTGTTAAAAGAGAGTAAATAAAAAATATCTTTAAAACTGAATGTTTTTAAAAGAGTAAAATTAATAAAAAATATCATTAAAACTGAATGTTGTTAAAAGAGAGTAAATATAAAATATCATTAAAACTGAATGTTTTTTAAAAGAGTAAATATAAAATATCATTAAAACTGAATGTTGTTAAAAGAGGGTAAAATTAATAAAAAATATCATTAAAATTGAATGTTGTTAAAAGAGAGTAAATATAAAATAACATTAAAACTTAATGTTTTTAAAAGAGTAAATATAAAATAATATTAAAATAGTTATGGAATACATGTAGAGTAAAATATATCCATCGTTTACAGGAAAATATCATTTCTAGTCATATGAATGTTGCAATAAATACTTGATCAGTCTGGATCTAAAAACAGAAAGCGTATTGGCATTACTGATAGTTTTAGGTAGTGAGTTCCATTTCTTTGGTCCATTTACAATAAAAGCTCTAGCACCATGGAGTGTCTGTCTTTGTACCAGGAATAATGAGATTATCTTGTTGTCTAGTCACACTATTTGTTTTGCTGTGGACTGTTGGGAAGGAATGGAGCCATTTAGGGTTCAGGTTGTTCACTGACCTGTACATGGCCATATTGACATCCAGGATGTGTTTAGGTTTGATTTTTAACCAACCCAACTCCTTAAAAGCGGGGGTGATGTGGTCATGTTTTTTCAACCCACCCAAAGAAACTCTGGCAGCAAAATTTTGTAGTTTTTGAACTTTACTTAATTGAGTAGTGTTGGTGGTACCCCAAATCCTTATACAATAGTTAATAAGACTTAACACGAGTGACTGGACAACAATTGTTCTACACGATTTATTAAAATTCATAGCAATACGGTTTATGTAAATCAGCATCCCATTACTTTTTTTGTCATTTCATTAATATGCACATCAAAAAGCATGTATCGATCTATATGTAGGCCTAAATTTTTCACATGTGTGCTTGTGAAAGAAAAAGAGGTAGGCCTAGAAAGGAGGGGGATTAGAGAGTGCATGAAGAGGAAGGATGAAATAGTGCGTGAGGAAATGAATCAAGAGCAAGGGAGAAAGCAAAATGAATGGGTTTCTCGGGAATAAAAATGTGGGATAAAACGGGAAGAAGACGGGAGGAAAGAGGGCTGTGCCAGGAAGGGAATGAAGAGCGAGGGAAGAGGGAGGGGGGCAGTAGGGGTGAGTCAGGAAGGGAATGGAGGGAGGGGTGTGTGGGGCCCGGGGATCACACAGGTAGCAGCAGGGGCCGCCAGGCTGAGGAGGGCATTAACCAGACGGGGTGAGGATGAGACCAGAGTAAAGGCAGGTAGCAAATAAGATGAAGGAAGAAGGGTGGGGGCAGAACAGAGCAGAAAAAGAGGAAATGTCAGGTTGGAGATACGAACGAGTAAAAAGAAAAAGGCAGGGTGAGAGCAGAAAAATAGCAAGCGGTAAACGTGAGGGTTGGTGAACAATAGGCAGGATGAGAGTTGGAAGAGAGCAGTGTAAGGATGAAGGCAGGCACGTACTGCGCATAAAAAAGTGGTGGGAGGGTGAGAGTGAGCAGAGCAAGGGAAGGGTGAAAGGCAAGGATGGTGGAAGTCAGAGTGAAAAGCAGGAAGGGATGATGAAAGTAGGGTGAGAGGCGGTGAGACAGTAAAAGCTGGGTGAGAGGCAAGCAGAGATTGTGGAAGCAGGGTGATCAGCAGCAGGGATGATGAAAGCAGGATGGAGGGCAGAGTGAGAGTTAGGCAGGGATGGGGGGCAGAGTGAGAGTTAGGCAGGGAGGGTGAGAAAAGTGTGTGTGAGCCCGGATGGTCCCTGCCAGTGGTCCAGACCACCCCTGGCCCACCCTGCTCCCAGCGCCCATAATTAAGTCATGGCTCATTACTGTCTCGCTTCCCCCGCCCGTCCGGCCACACCACACCACTCCTAGCCTCGGGGTGGGGGGCGGGGGGCGGGGCGGGCCACAACGCACGCCCACGGAAGCAAAGTAACTCCGTCAGGAAGGTGATGTCTGTCTTGTTGAACAAACTAGCCACCAGGGAGACATTTGAGGGCAGGAAGGAAATGTCAGAAACCATCATCACCTTCACCACCACTACTACGCACCACCACCACCACCACCACCACCAGCATCCATACAGCACAACCACACAGCACTACCATCCACATAACCATCACCACAATTACCAACATCATCATCACCATCAGTCACCCACCCCTCTCCACCACCACCACCACCGATACCATCACTGCACAAACGACAAGGACGACCCCCATCACCACCCACACACGACCACCACCTCCACGCTGACAACAAAGGACCTGCAGCTTAAAGATACCAGGCAGGTCGGTGCTCTGGAGGTGAGGTGCTGCCCGAGTTAACAAGGAATCCGCGGGAGGGAAGAAGGGAGGACGTTGTGTGTGTGTGTGTGTGTGTGTGTGTGTGTGTGTGTGTGTGTGTGTGTGTGTGTACTGTACTCATATTTGTGGGTGTGTTGACAGGTGGGCGAGTTTGATGGGTTGTGATTGTTGTGTGTGTGTGTGTGTGTGTGTATCTCAGTGTATAAGGGGAAGAGGGTGATAGAGAAAGAATCTGTGTTTCTCTGTGTCTGCGTTTGTGAATGAGTGAGTGAGCAAATGTAGCTTTTCTGACTCACCATCACCATTAAACTCCACACACACACAGACAGGATATAAGGGGGTCTATTGATGAGGAGGGAGTGTTAAGGAATGAAGTAACATCAACATAGGACAGTACAGTATTTGTTACATTAGGATGAAAGAAATCTCATCAGCTCTTTAACTTTATCGTCCATAAATTTTACCTTCAGGAAATGCCCCATTTACTTCCTTGCCCTGGTGCTTTCCTGGTTCCAGTTCCCCACTCAGTTACTTTATCTTTCCAAAATCTTTACGTTTTTACTTTTTTTTACTGACCTATATCAGCTCCTTCCAATGTGTTGACCATTCAATACGTCTTTATCCCTACCCAGATCACCAATAAATATATCAGTACTTTTTCTAGTTCCTTTATAAATACCTCACCAAGTTCCTGTATTACTACCTCCTTCTTCAGTTAAAATATATCTAACATTTCAAAGTTTGTATACTCCTGGTTTTCGTGTGAACCCATGTTTCTACCATTCCAAGCGTCGTAAGTTCTCTCCTAGCCTAGTGTGGGCAGTGTGCTAACTTGCATATGCAAATGATAAACAGTTTGTGTACACGCCAGGAAAACATTACGTCTCTATGACCCTGTAGCCTCATCTTCACTCAGATTGTCTGCACATATTTGTACATCCAGTAACTTATCATGTTTTAGCGTCGAGGTGTTTATGTTAGTATACTTATGAAGTGTGTATGTGTGTGTGTACGTGTGCGTGCTTGTGTGTGTGTGTGTGTGTGTGTGTGTGTGTGTGTGTGTGTGTGTGTGAGTGTGTGTGTGTACATGTAGTTGATCCTCCATGTATCACTACTACTTCCCTTCCCCACACAAACAACTACTTTAATGTTCAGCACAATCTCTGGCCCTCGCCTGAACTCTGCTGACCAAGGCTCCCTACCAGTGCTGACCCCTCTCTCCCGTGACCCTTACCCCGTGACCTAACCACCCGGAGCAGGGTGACTGGTTGTCTGGTTGACCTATCGTGCCCTGGTCCATATGGTCACACAGTTCTGCATTTCAATAACAAATAACAAACTATATTTTAATTAGCAATAAAATAGATTGAGATATAGATTGTTTCTCCTTCCTCTGGTCATTCTAGGTAATCCTCCGTCCTCAATGTTGTTCTCAGAGTATGCAAGTGAATCTAAATGATGTCCTATTCACTGGCTACCATCAGACACACACAAGTACAAAAAATACACAAACAAACAATATAGTAATCTTCGTCCAAGGATTTAAGAGCAGAGGGGGAATAAAGTGGGACGAAAGAGGGAATAAAGAGGCCACTGGGAGAGGCTGCTGAAGAGGCCAGTCAAGAGGTCATCTGTGCCGGGATCACAAGAGGAGAGAGAGCGACCCAAGCCCCGCCCCGCCCCGCCCCGCCCCACCCCCACCCCTACCCCCTCTTGCCATCAGGAAGGGCCAGCAACCTCACACTCTGTAAACTGGTGAGGACATCAAGGTAGACCCAACACCCCTTACACACACACACACACACACCGGACAATACGACACCCCACACACACACACCAGACAATACACACACACACACACCCCCCAGACAATACGATCACACACACACACACCAGACAATACGACCACACACGACGCACCTCACTAACACTTACTTACTAGACGACTCACACCTACACCCACTTGTCAAACCTCAAAAGGCCGGTGGTAATTATGGCGTCAAAGAATTAGCACCTCTTCTTCTTCCTACCGTGTTTGTTTAGTCTCTCAATTATTTCTAAGAGTATATCAAACAACAGCAACGCATTATACAGTCTGCCCATCAGATCAACGAGGTATAGTTAATGTGGCAGAGCTGAGTCAGTGTTTGTTCGTGTATAATAATGTGTTTGGCAGAGGGAGGGCAATGTATGTCCATCAGGGTTTTTTTCGTTCAGCACGTTGCCACTAAAATGGGAATCTTATTGCACATTTTTCTTTGTTCTCCAGTTATTATAAGCCTTAAGAAAACAAACCTGTATTGTGCTTGTGTCTGACGCATTTCCTATATACCTTCCTCCTTGCACCCTTGCTTACTTTCACCCTCCTCTGCATGCCTTGCCATCACTACTCTTATCACACTCTAGTACATTCTTGCATCCTCACCCTCCCCTGCTTCTCTCGTCTCCACCCCATCCACTACTCCCCCACCCCTCCTCCTCTCTGGTACCGTACCTTCTCCTACCCTCACCCTCTTCTGTATCTCTTACCTCGGCCTCTGCAATACCCTCGCACATTCTTTCCTCCCTCTCTTGCCTCCTTCCCTCTCAGGTACACCCCCTCTCTTCTCAAGGCATCAGTCCCTTTTCTGAACCCCCCACTCCCCCTCTCTTTGGTACCCTCAAGTACACTCAGCTTCTCCTTCACCCCTTGTCTTCAACCAACCAACCAACCAACCAACCTCTCTCTCTCTCTCTCTCTCTCTCTCTCTCTCTCTCTCTCTCTCATACTGGTACCTTCACCCATCCCTCCCATGTCTGACAGTCTTCCCCAGCATCCTTCTCCCTCCTCCTCCTCCTCCTCCTTCTCCCTGACACCCTGGCTGTAGTATCCTTCACCCATACCGTACCCAGCATCACCATGTACCCCTCTCAAACACCATCCCCCTTAACCCCCTCTTTCCTGGCTCTGCTCCACCACCCACTCTTGTCCAACTCTCCCCCTTCCCTCCCCCCCCAGACGCAATGAAACCCAGCTACACTCACCCACTACTCACCTAGCAGCCAGTCAGCCAACCAACCAACCAGTCAGCCAGTCATCACCCCACACGCAGATAACGGTACATCCAATTTACTCATTATCAGTTGGCCGGCACATCACTGGCAGGAGGAGTGAGTTCGTTGGGGGTTCAGAGGCCCGGCATACAACCACGGCTCTTAGGACCACACAGTACCTGCTTTCTTCTCCCTCAGGTGGGGTGTCGAGGGAGGGAGGGATGGTAGGAGGGTGGTGGAGGACGAAGAAGGTACTGTACTATATCTGGGGTGAAGGGAAGGAAGGGAGAATGAAGCAGGGATGAAAGAGAGTTGATGGTGTAAAATGGGACATGGAGCATAAGGGAGGTTCAGTAAGCAGAACTGAAGGGGTGGGGTGTTGGGAGGAGGGTGGCTAAATGTTCAAGGCAGCATGTAAAAACAAAAAAAAAGGAGAAATTCAGGATGATAGGCAGAAAGTGTGGAAAAATATTTGAGGCAGAGACTGAAACGGCGGATAATGAGGTGGATGGTGCACAAGAGAAGGTAGGTGAGGTGTGGGGGTCGGAGGTGAAGGCTGGAAAAGATACTGTAGGTCGGATGAGAGAGTGTGGAGAAGGTTGATGATTTGTGGGTAGGTGAAGGATGGAGAAAATTGTCTAGTGCGATTGTGTGGGCGAAGAATGGAGAAATGGGTACGGTGTGCAGGTCGTGGTGGAAAAAGTAGATGGACTATCAGAGCAGGTGAAGGGTGGAGAGTCTGTGAGGAAGTGGAAATGACTGCAGAGATGGTTTTTGAGACGGGGGGTGAGGAGACGAAATTCAGTGAGAAGTAAAATGAGGCAGGTAAGTAAAGAGTAGTGAAATGTTGCAACGAATGTGTTAAGAGTAAGAGGGAGTGTTTGCAGGGATGACGGGTTAGAGTAGGTATAGGTATAAGGTAAAGTTTACGAGGTGGCTGTAGAGAGGGTGTTCATATGAGGTAATGAGGTGGTGCAAAATGCTAGAGGAAGCCGATGTGAATTGAAAGTTAGGGTGTCAGTAGTATGAATTGAGATGAGGTGATTATGTGAGTGAGGGGAAATGAGGGCAGTTGTGGGTAGGAGATGGCTGGATCAGGGGGAAGGTAGAGGGCAGGAGAGGGTAGGTATTCGGCAGATTGGGGGCAAGGATGGGTTATACCGAGGTGAGGGAACAAACAGAGAAAGGAGAAGGCAAGGGTGGAAAGGAGAGGAGTGAAGACAATGGAAGGATGTGGCGGAGTGAGGGCATAGAAGGCTGCCTGGGATGTGGACAAAGGTAAGGAGGGAGGGATGAGGCAAGGTACGGTAGGTGTAGGTAGGACGGTGTGAGGAAGGGTGGGAATAGAATAGCGAAGGAAGAAGGGCAATGGTGGGGAGTAGAGGGCTGAGTGTATTCAAATTCAAATTCAAATTCATTTATTTTTCCACAGGGTAGTGGCTATTACAGTCAGTGCACATTATGGTAGACAGTCGTCTACTCGTCAAACATTATAAAAATTAAATAACATAGAAAAGTAAATTAGGTTTGCTATGAGTGAATATGAAATTACAGTATTACATAAAATTACAATAAATATAAAATTACAGTAGTGATATATATATATATATATATATATATATATATATATATATATATATATATATATATATATATATATATATATATATATATATATATAAAGTTAAAAGAAAGTAAATAAAAATATCATTAAAACTGAATGTTGTTAAAAGAGAGTAAATAAAAAATATCTTTTAAAACTGAATGTTTTTAAAAGAGTAAAATTAATAAAAAATATCATTAAAACTGAATGTTGTTAAAAGAGAGTAAATATAAAATATCATTAAAACTGAATGTTTTTTAAAAGAGTAAATATAAAATATCATTAAAATTGAATGTTGTTAAAAGAGAGTAAAAATAGGATGAAGTGAAGTCAGAAGTAGGTTGGGGAGGGTTAAGGATAGGTTTGGGAGGGGTTAGGGTAGGGTGGAGTGATGTCAGGAGTAGGTTGGGGAGGGTTAAGGGTAGGTTTGGGGAGGGGTTAGGGTAGGGTGGAGTGACGCCAGGGGTAGGGTGGGGCGGGGTTGAGGGGTGGAAAGGGCGGGCGTGACTGCGGGCTGGACCAGCTGTTACTATTAATGGTGCATGCGGGTTTTCTCCAGTCAAGCCGGCTGGGTTCCTCACACCACCTGCTGCTGATCCTCCTCCTGCTGCTGCTGCTGCTCCACCCACGCCCTGAATCTGCTACATCCTCCTCCTCCTCTTCTTCTTCTACTGCTCCACTCTCTCCTCTCCTCCTCCTGCATCACTTACTCGTACTGTTTCACTCTCTATCTCATTGTTTTGCAGTTCCACTCTCTCCTCTATTCCTCATGTTCCACTCTCTCCTCTCTTCCTCATGTTCCTCTCTCCTCTATTCCTCATGTTCCACTCTCTCCTCTATTCCTCATGTTCCACTCTCTCCTCTATTCCTCATGTTCCACTCTCTCCTTTCTTCCTCATGTTCCACTCTCTCCTCTCTTACTCATGTTCCACCGTCTCCTCTCTTACTCATGTTCCACCGTCTCCTCTCTTCCTCATGTTCCACTCACTCCTCTATTCCTCATGTTCCACTCACTCCTCTCTTCCTCATGTTCCACTCACTACTTTTGTTGCTTCACTTCCTGCTACTTCATCTACTCCTACTCTCCCTCCTCACCTAACCTAGCAACTTTATTCACTCCTCCACTCTGTAACACCCACACATGTACCTCCTATCGCACCATCTACTCCTCCATCATCCTCTTTTTCCTCCCTCCGTGCCACAGTGCCCTAAGCTGCTCCACCCACATATCCACTACCTCCTTGCGGCTCCTCCACTCACTTCCCCAGGTCTTTCTTACATTCCACCATCAATACCTAACTGCTCCACCCCGCTCACATTCCTCCACCACACACACACACACACACACACACACACACACGTTCACAAATCACCCCCTTTTCCAATGCTCACAGCCCTTTGCACTGCTTTGATTATAGTTCACTCCTCTCTCATTATAATTCAATCTATTTGCAAGTCTAAAAAGTTGACATGTGCTGCTGGAAGCCACACCAACCACCGGCAGCTGAGGGAAAAACTACTCCAGCCAGCCAGCCAGCCAACCAACCAACCAGTCAGTCAGCTAGTCAGTCAGTCAGCTAGCCAGTCAGCCAGTCAGCCAACCAGTCAGCCTCAAACACCAATACTCCTCCAAATCCCTCTCACCCAACCCTCTCCTATACCCCAACACCATGGTTACCAGTATAGATACAAGCAACGCCCCAAACCTTTCTTGCACCACCACCACCACTAACACATATACCACATTCACCACCACCACATACACCACCAACATATACACCACAATGCCACCACTTGCACCACAATATCACCAACACAGTACCACCACTACCTTCACCCCCAGTAACACATACACCACAGTACCACCACCACCATCAACACATACACCACAGTACCACCACCACCACCAACACATACATCACAGTACCATCACTTGCACCACAATACCACCACCTGTACAAACTTTGTGATCCCTTGCACCACCTGCCCCAGATCCATGGCAAAGGGAGGTCCGGGTGCCGCAAGGGAGACTGGTCGTGGGAAGCCAGACAGGACTGCGGTTCACCGAGCTTCCCTGCGGCTGCGGCACCAATGGCGGACCCCCCTTTGTGGCACCCTGACCCTCACGCCACACCACACCCACACCCACACTCTCACTCACAACACCCACAACCACTCTCACACCCAGACCCATAATACAGCCACACTCACACCCAGACTTTTTAGTTTTAGTTTACTATTTCCTTTGGTTTGGTTTACTGATTTTGATTTACCGTTTCCTTTTATTGTTTTATTTTTTACTGTTTTTCTTTTTTTTTAACTTTACTGAGAGTTTGTTGTTCATTTAGTTTTAGTTTGCTTTTAGTTTACTGTTTCCTTTGGTTTGGTTTACTAATTAATTTTGGTTTTACTGTATTTATTCTATTTTACTATGATGTCATAAAAAACTTTGGTCTAGGACATAATTAATTTACACAATTATTTTTATCTGTCTATCATGGAGCTTCTGCTCGACTGACCATAGCTTAAATACAATTCTTATGTATAATTTGTGTTATTGTATTCACTATATTAAGCAATAAACTTTACTTACTTACTTACTTACTCCTAATACAGCCACACTCTCACATGGACACCAATAGAGCATCATCATTAGTACCATTATACACCCAGTACGTACTGTGTACCATGGAGTATTTACCCTTGACAAGACTGGACAACCAGTATCAACATCACTCACAACACACACTAAAGGTTGCCACACTGTTGGTGTCTCTCCCCTACAGAGAGAGAGAGAGAGAGAGAGAGAGAGAGAGAGAGAGAGAGAGAGAGAGAGAGAGGTGGTGGATGGGAGTAGAGAGGGGAGGAAATGGGATATATGGTACGAATAGAAAAATGGAAGCCATGGCTGGGTTGGGTAATGGTGGTGGTGGTGGTGGTGAGAGTTGGAAAGATGAAGTGCTGGCAAGGATATAAAAAAAATGAGAGGCAAAGCTGGGTTGTGGTGGTGGTGGTGGGAAGTGACGAGTGGGAGAGATGGGCGATGATAAGAAAGTAAAGAGTAGGCGGCATGTCGAGTGGTGATATAGGTCTGAGTGATGAGACAGAGTTGGGTGGTGAGGAAGGGCAGGATGGTGACGCAAGGTCGGGACGGAGGAGGAAGAGGAGGAGGAGGAGGGGTGGTAGTGCAGAGTACAGTAAGACAGGGGAGGGTGGAGGGAGTGAAGTAGGAGGGAATGGGGACGAGGGCAGGCAGGCAGACAGGGTCGGGTAGACTGGCGCAGCAGAGTATAGGGTGGGAGAGAGACTGGGCCAGGGAGGGCAAGGGGAGAAAGAGAGAGAGAGAGAGATGAGGTGGGGGGGCTATTCTCCCGACCTCCCTCACCACAATATTTGCTATTTAAATTAATCCTAGGCGGGTGTTTGGGCTCGCAGTTCCCCCGACATTAAGCGGCTGTCATAAGTTATCGAAAACTCATTCCCGCTCGGCATCCCTCTCACGCCAGCGGTGGGTGGATGTGGTTGTGTGCGTGTGGTCAGGCGGGGCGGGGCGAGGCGAGAGGTGCGTGTGCGTGTGTGTGTGTGTGTGTGTGAGTGTGAGTGCGTGCGTGCGTGCGTCTGCGGTTCGTGGTTAATGTAGGTGCATGTGTTAACACGGGTGAGGACAAGAACAGTGCATAGAGGGCGTTGACGTGGATCCTGGTGGGTGTGGCTGCGTGGGTGCATGTGGGTGGGGGAATTGGTGCTTAGCGTCGTGTGGCGTGGTGGTGAGGATCAGGGTGTGTGTGTGTGTGCGTGTATGTGTGATGGGGGAAAAGTACGGTACGTGGTATTTGTTGGGAAAAGCTTTGTGTACTGTGATGAGAGTCTGTTTCTATGTGTGTGTATGAGAGAGAGAGAGAGAGAGAGAGAGAGAGAGAGAGAGAGAGAGAGAGAGAGAGAGAGAGAGAGAGAGAGAGAGGAAAAGAAGAAGCTGGGTATTGTGGTGTGGTGTGGTAAGAGTCAGATATTATGACGTGGTATTATAAGAATCCCGTGGCGTGTCATGGTGAGCTAAAGAATCCTATGCTATGGCGTGGTTAATAAAGTCAGGTGGTGTAATATGGCAAGGTAAAGGCCAGAGGGTGGGTGTGGCGTGATGTGGAAAGAGTTGGGTGATGTGGCGGCCAAGTAAGAGAGTCAGGTAGCTAGGGTGGGTGGGTTGGTGTGGTGTGGTGTGGTGTGATATGGTAGGTGTAAGGTAGCTAGGGTGGGTGGGTGGGTGGGTTGGTGTGGTGTGGTGTGATATGGTAGGAGTAAGGTGGTCTAGAATATAGTGTGGTAAAATATCATTGTGTTCTCGTGTGAGGCAGTGGATAGTGTGGAGGTAGAAGAAGAATATAGCAGAATGACAGCAGCAGGGGAGAGAAGAGTGAGGACCAGACAGCAGGGGTAGAATAAAGGAAGAGGCAGACAGGGGCGGGGAGCAGTGAGGGCAGGACAGGGATGAAATATGCGCAGGAGAGGGAGGGGAGAATGTGTGCAGGGAATGAGGGCAGTGTGAGGGCAGGGGTGGGATGAGTGAGGGCCACATAAGTTCATGAGAAGGTGTCAGGCGATGTTGTTGTTGTAGTCATGGTGGTGGAGTTTAAAAATGGGTTGTAATATGTATATTATACGGGTTGTAACAGGGAATATAATGGAACGTAGGTTGTAGTAATGAAGTGGGCCGTGAATTGTAAAAGGGTTGTAGTGATACAAGTAGTATAGAAGGAGAGCGAGAGGGTTATGGTACAGGTGGTGATGGTGGGAGTGGTGTGGGAGTAAAATATGGTGATAAATTCGGTGGGGGAGACCGTGTTTGGACGTGGAGGGAGTGCAAGGAGGACAAAGGTGTGGGTGTGTAAGGATGGAGGGCACATGCGTGGGCGTGTAAAGAAGGCCTGCAGGAGTGGGCGTGGACGTGATGCTAAGTGACCAGATGGCACATAAGGTGGCGTAAAAGAGGAGGATGTGTAAGATAATGCGATGTGTTGGTGTGTTACGAGGAACGGTGTGGGTGCGAATGAAGTATCAGAACGCTAGATGAAGGGACGTGTAGGAGGGAACGTGTGTAAACGACGTGTGGTGAAACATATGTGGTCTTGGTCACTATGGAAAAGACCTCTGGTGTAGGTATGTGTAAATCAGACAGCTGTGGAGTGGACATGGAATAAGATCAGATTTGTGGGGATGCAAGAAAAACTGTTGTGGTGGTGGTGGATGGGAGGGAAGAAAATCAGATGTGTGGGTGTGGGGAGAAGAGATGTGTGGGTTGGACGGAGTGTAAGAAGTCCAGGTGTGTAGAGAGGAGTAACGGGGACAGGTATGGTGTGGAATGGATATAAGAGAACTAGAATGCAACAAAGCAGATGCGGAGTGATAATAAGGTCGCATGTGTGAATTGAGGACAGGTGTGGTGTTGTAGTATGATCAGATGTGCAGTCGAGTGTGTAAGAAGAAATAGTAACACCAGATGTGTAGATGGAGGTGGGAAGTAGACAGGTATATAAGAGGTGAATATAGGACAGTTATTATGGGGATGAAAGGACAACAACTATGAGTGTAAAATAAAACCCGATGTGTAGGGAGGACAGGTATGGAGGAGAATGACACATGTGTAGGGAGGACAGGTATGGAGGAGAATGACATATGTGTAGGAAGGACAGGTATGGAGGAGAATGACACATGTGTAGGAAGGACAGGTATGGGGGGAAGAATGACACATGTGTAGGGAGGACAGGTATGGAGGAGAATGACATATGTGTAGGAAGGACAGGTATGGAGGAGAATGACACATGTGTAGGAAGGACAGGTATGGGGGGAAGAATGACATATGTGCCCAGGTTCCGAGTGTCGAGGGGAAAGAGAGAAAGAGAGAGAGGGGGCCATCTAGCGGGTGAGCAGGTGGTCGGGTCGCGGTGCCAACACCTGCCACTCATCAAATTGCACCCCACATGATTTGCCATCACATCAACCTTGATTAATGTGCGAGGGGAGTCTGACGCAGCCATGTTCCCCGCGCCCCTTAGCCGCTCTCAGTCCTTGTTGTCTGCTCCACTTGATCTCTTCCCACCACCACCACCACTACTACCTCCTACTCCTATACCTCCTACTCCTCTACCTCCTCCTTCTCTTCTCTGTCTGTCTCTATCTCTCTCTCCTGCAGCAGACCACATCAGTTCTCTCTCTCTCTCTCTCTCTCTCTCTCTCTCAAGAAATTCATTCGGATAGAAATGGACTTAGGTTTTTACAGTAGTCTTTTAAAATATTAACTTGTTTATACCCCCCTTTTTAAATTTATATTATTATATTTTAAATTCCATACTTTGTTTATATTTTATATCTTTAGATCTTAAATCCTAAATCTTATATTTTAAAATTTTAATTTGTAAATATGTTTTTTTAATTTACATTTCTAAACATCTCATGTACTGTAGAACCTGAAATTATTTATTTAAGTATTATTGTAATTTGCATAACAACCACTTCTGTGGATAATAAAGAATCTGAATCTGAATCTCTCTCTGCTTATCTTCTTCCTTCTTTACCCTCACAACTCAGTATCGGCTATACATCATTTCCCTTCTTTTTTCCCTTTCATCTCTTTCCTTCACCTCCACTTTTACACTCAATTTTTTTCCCCTCTCCCACTTCTTCATCCTTTCCCTGCATTTCCCTTCCCTCCTTCCTCTCATTTTTCTCCTCCTCATCGTCTCAGTTGTCTGCTCCGCTTGATCTCTCCCTCCTCCTCCTCCTCCTCCTCCTCGCTCAACTTCACCTCCAGGGCTTCTCTCCCTAGCTGCTTCCCTGTCCGCTCTCTTATTTCCTTCAGACCCTCTCTCTCTCTCTCTCTCTCTCTCTCTCTCTCTCTCTCTCTCTCTCTCTCTCTCCACACACACAGCAAGTCCCTCTCACTGCCTCACTCCCTGCTATCTTATTCCACCTTCAGGCCCAACCTCCTCGTCTCCACTGTTCCCCTTCCCTCCCCCATCCCTTCCCCCTTCCCCCTCCCTGCGTGCCTCTCTCTCCCTCCAGGGCCTCACTCTCCGTCTCCCTTCCTGCTGCCTTCCTCCACCTGCAGGTCTGCTCTCACTACATTTCCTCTCGATCCCTTCCTCTACCCACCACCACCCACCACGCTCTGTACCCTCCCTCCCTCTCTTTACCCATACTTTCTCCCCTCCTCCCTCCCATCCTCTCTTAACCCATCCTCCCTCCCCTCCTCTCTTATCCCATCTCCCTCCCTACCTTTCTTACCTCCTTGGTGACCCCCTCCGAGTACCTCCTGGGCCATCACCACTACTCCGTCCACCATTACTCCTTCCCTCACCTCCTCCATCTGCATGACCCTCACCATTCTCTCCACCAGCCCTCTCTCCCTCACGTCCTTAACCGCCGCCACCACGACTCTCTCCACCTCCCTTCCTCCTTCCCTCCTTCTCTTCTGGCGTGGATAATGGCTGGATATGAGCAGCTGCCTGACCCAGCCGTCAATGTCCCCGTCTCGGCCTAACTGCCTGGAGGAGCAGCTGCCTCACTCGCCCTCACCCACCCACACCCACACCCACCACTACTACCACTACCACCATCTGACTCAAACCTCTACCACACTCCACTATCACCATTACCACCACCAGACTCGCCCTTCCCCTCCCTACCACCACCTGACTCAAGACTCTAGTTACTAAGACTTATAGTTACTAAGACACTTCCTTTCCCTCCACCTGACTCAAGGCTCTATCTACCACACTATGTTTATTCAATGTTAATGATAAATAGCCGCACCTAACACTAAGTTGGAGGTTCAGTCTTGCCTCTTATGGACTGCCAACACCTGTGTGCTGAGCTAAGCCATTAAGGATAAACTTTTATCTTATACGAAAATGAACATTAAATATCAGCTTGAAAGGAGGCCATACCATCCTTTTCGCTAGTTTTCCGTCCCACATCATTCGTCCTCTGGCCAAATTTGCTCCGTTCACATTTCAATTTTTATTCTCGACCTTTATGAACTGGTTGGAGAATGTAGACAGTCTAAAGTTGGACAGAAGACGGAGGAGAAAACGATTGTGTGACCACTACTTGACGAACTGACTGAATCTGGCCTCACTTGTATAGGTACTTGCTTTTTAATGTTTAGATTAAGTTAACATTTTCTATGACTTCTTGTTTGTTCCCTGAAAATTTTTAAAACCTCGGAGAAACAGGACGGAGCTGAGCGAGCCCACAGAACGGCATAGAGGCATAGACGAACGTAAAATGAAGGAGAACGGAAATGTACTGGCATAACCCCAGAATGACCCTCGCTCAGGGGGATTGACTTCAAAGCGCCAGACAAGTTACGACACGATGCTCCACTGCCGTTCCCACAGTCACGACATCTGGCAATATCTAGACACGATACGCCACGACGGCACTACGACGCATCAACATTGCAACACGACACTTGCAAATGAGACGAAGCTAAGAATGAATACGAAATGGCCTACGTGATGGGGAGCAGGGCCGATTTGCTCTCAATATGATTCTCGGGTACTAAAATAATGACAAGATTGAGGGACAGCCAGTCAGTCAGTCAGCTTCTTTCTCCTCCTCCTCTTCCTTCTCCTAGTTATCTTCATCCTTCTCTTACTCCTCCTACTTCTCTTTCCAGCGTCAGCACCTGCCTCGCCCATTTCCTGCTGAGCTAAGTCTTCACTCACTCATAACCTTCCTTACCTCATCCCCTGCTGCTTCTCACAACACACTCTCCTACCTTGCTTTACCTCTTCCTACCTCCCCCAGCCAGATTAAGTCCCTACCTCTCTTCCTGACTCAGTCCTTTCCACATTATCTCAGCCCCTGCCTCCCTGACTTGGTTTCTACCTGCCTCGCTCCATCAAACCAACCAACCATCCCTCATTACTGCAACCCTGCCCACCTTCACTCAACCCAGCCCTCATTTCCTCAGTACCTGCGTCGCTCACTTAAATCTTCTTTCATTTCATCAGCTCCTGCTCTCTCTCTCTCTCTCTTTCTCACACACACACACACACACAAACCTCAACCTTTGCCCTCCTGCCTCAGTCATTCCCTCATTACCTCAACATCTCCCTCCCTCATTAAACTCCACTCTCATTTTTTTCTGTTCCTCCGTCATAGTCTCAACTTCTACCTCCTTTACTTACCCTCTGAATCCCTCCCTGCCCCCTCCCCCCCCCCCCTTCGCCTCTCCCCACGCAGTCTCCCTTCCTTCCCTGCCTCGGGTCTGAACTATATCCCCGCCTCAGCCCCTCAAAAGAAAGCCGGTGCTAAGAAGTGGGAGAGCCAAGACAAGAGGTAGAAAAAGGTGCCAGGAGGTGTGTGTGTGTGTGTGTGTGTGTGTGTGTGTGTGTGTGTGTGTGTGTGTGTGTGTGTGTGTGTGTGTGTATGTATGTGTGTGTGTGTATGTATGTGTGTAAGTTTATGTATGCATGTTTACCCTTCACCCCCATCCATGACACCCACATGACGCTCATTAACAACTCATCACGCCCACGTCATGCAGCCACTCAGCATTTCTTTCCTCTCTCTTTCTTCACTTTCTTCTCTCATTTTACATTCATCCTTCCTTCCCTTCATCCATCGTTCCTTCCTTCTCTTCTTATTCTTCTTTTACACATCTGGTCTCCCTTTGTGGCGACTCCCGTTAATCCTCCTTCACCGACTCACCAACAGTCTAGAGCAAGACACAAATACACACAGGTGGGGCCACTTGAAAGAGCTCAGAATATATATGTCACTGATTTGGAGGGAGGCTACTGATACCTCCACACTTCCTTACACAACAACAACAACAGCAACAAAAACAACAACAACAACGAAGACAACCACCACAACAACTACAGCAACAACAACGAAGACAACCACAACAACAACAACAACAACAAGGACAACAGCAGTAACAATAACAACAACACATCATAGTGACTAAAAATGAAAGTGACTGAGTTATTTCCTGGTACAGTTTGGAGGGATCTATATACATCGTCAATAACACCAAACTCCATTACGTTGACTCTTCTCTCGACCCTTCAGTGTCCCATAAATATACGACTGACCCGTGTTAAACAAAGGGACAAAGGTGGGGGGAAATAACTTGAGCTTTTACTACTTCACGACACTTTAACACACAACTCCATCATTCCAACATTTCATCCCTCTCTCTCTCTCTCTCTCTCTCTCTCTCTCCCCACCACCAACACTCCATCAATCCAACACCACTCCATTCCACCCTATCACTCCAATACTCTGTCCCTCTCTCTCCACACCACTCCACTACACCTCTCCCACCACCAAGCACTACCACAGAGAAAGCCCCCCAGTTTACCCGAGAGCAAGATGGTGCTTAGGCGAGGAATCTGGATGAGTCTAACCTATCCAAGGCTCTTAGTGGAGTGGTTGTGGTGGTGGAGGAGGAGGAGGAGGAAGAGAAGACAGTAGATACAGTAGGCAAATGGTGGTGGTGGTGATGGTGATAGTGGTGGTGGTGGTGGTGGTGTTGGTGATAATGGTGGATACAGTGGTGCATGATCAGTGTAAATGCCAGCCAGGTATAGAGGATGCTGTGTAGTGAGGGGAGGGAGGGAGAGAATAATTATTGTCGTCTCTCTCTCTCTCTCTCTCTCTCTCTCTCTCTCTCTCTCTCTCTCTCTCTCTCTCTCTCTCTCTCTCTCTCATACGCACGCACACACTAACACACTAACACACACACATGATGTTAATGACGATAATAATAATGGGGGGGACTGTGAATTCTCGTCCCACCGTTAGACAGACAATAATAGAAATGTGACTCCCTGGTCTTCCTGTGAACAGTGTGCATGGCGTGATGACTGGGTGGTTGGACGTGAGACTGCATGATCACTGTGCAAGGCGTGGCAATGCATGAAGAGAGGGGGAGCAAGCAAACTGAGAGCGAGTGCATGAAGTGTGTGGAAGAAGTGTGGTGTGGGGGAGCAGGGTGGGTGGTGACTTGGAGTGCATGAAGTGTGTGGAAGAAGTGTGGTGTGGGGGAGGAGGGTGGGTGGTGACTTGGAGTGCATGAAGTGTGTGGAAGAAGTGTGGTGTGGGGGAGGAGGGTGGGTGGTGACTTGGAGTGGGTGAAGTGTGTGGAAGAAGTGTGGTGTGGGGGAGCAGGGTGGGTGGTGACTTGGAGTGGGTGAAGTGTGATGATTGCTGGGGGAAGAATTTTGAGTGAGTTAGTGAATGGTTAGAGAGAAAGAAGGAGTTTGGAATAAGGGAACAGCTGCTAGTGAGTGAGTGAGTGAGTGAGGTATAAGTTTAAGGAATCAATGTGTGAACAAATTGTGAGTGAATTATTTTTTGAGAATGGGAGGAATATATTATGAGTCAAGTGCAGGGGAGATGTGAGGAGGGAGGGAACAATTGTGAGTGAGTGAGGGATGGAGTGAGGGAGGGAGGCAGGGAGGGAGGCAGGGAGTGAGGGAGTGAGGGAGGAGGATGAAAACTTGGCTGAGTGAGGGCGGGTTCTCTACATGGGCGAGGCAGGTCAAGTCAAGCCAAGCCACCAACCAGACTTATAGGAGGTCACACACACACACACACACGAGTCTGGCCACAAAAATCACACGTATAAAAACAAAACATTCAGAAGGTGAGAGGAGACCAGGTAGGTAGGTACTCGAAGGCCAGAGAGAGAGAGAGAGAGAGAGAGTTCAAATTCAAATTCATTTATTTTTCCACACGGCTATTACAGTCAGTGCATATTATGGTAGACAGTCTTCTACTCGTCAAACATTATAAAAATTAAATAACATAGAAAAGTAAATTAGGTTTGCTATGAGTGAATAAGAAATTACAGTAGTACATAAAATTACAATAAATATAAAATTACAGTAAAAAAAAAAAAAAAAAAAAAGTAAAAGAGTAAATAAAAATATCATTAAAACTGAATGTTTTTAAAAGAGTAAAATTAATAAAAAATAATTAAAACTGAATGTTGTTAAAAGAGAGTAAATATAAAATATCATTAAAACTGAATGTTGTTAAAAGAGGGTAAAATTAATAAAAAATATCATTAAAATTGAATGTTGTTAAAAGAGAGTAAATATAAAATAACATTAAAACTTAATGTTTTTAAAAGAGTAAATATAAAATAATATTAAAATAGTTATGGAATACATGTAGAGTAAAATATATCCATCGTTTACAGGAAAATATCATTTATAGTCATATGAATGTTTCAATAAATACTTGATCAGTCTGGATCTAAAAACAGAAAGCGTATTGGCATTACTGATACTGAGAGAGAGAGAGAGAGAGAGAGAGAGAGAGAGAGAGAGAGAGAGAGAGAGAGAGAGAGAGAGAGAGAGAAAACACATACACACACACAAAGCAAGGAAGGAAATCAGTGAGTGGACAGAGCGGGTTTGGTAGGTAACTTTACACTATCATTCATGCAGACAATAAAAGATATAACATACACACCATTGCCAGTGCAGCACAAGTTAGGTAGAATATAGCAGCAAGAGAGGAGCGGCGTCACACACAGACCGGTGAGCTTCAAAAGTGAACACTGCACTTAAAACAGAAGCCCAGGGAAGGGTAACAAAAGGCATAAATGTATCAAGAGTGAGGGACGAGATAGCTGCAGGAGGTGAGGCGTTGCAGAGTTAGAGAGAGAGAGAGAGAGAGAGAGAGAGAGAGAGAGAGAGAGAGAGAGAGAGATAGAGAGAGAGAGAGAGAGAGGTGGGGGGTGATGATGGCAGAAGGTAAGGAGAAATGTAGGCAGGGAGGAAGGTAGGAAGAGAGATAGGAGGTAAAGACGAGATGCAGGCAGGCAGGGAGGGAAGGTAGAGAGGCAAGAGGTAAAAGCGAGAGACGTGCTGGAGAGGAGCAGGCAGGTAGAGAGTGAAGCAGATAAACAGGGAGTGACGCACACATACACAGGCAGGCAGGTTGGTTGGTAGGGTGGGAAGCAAGCAGGGAAGGTTGGCTAGCACTACAGGCAGGCAGAAAGGGAGGAAGGGAAGAAAGACGCAAGAAGGGGTGGGAATGAAAAAATGAGGTGCGAGAAGTGAGGAGGAGCGGCAGGAAGGTGACCGTGGAGACAGGGAAGGGAGGAAGGTGGGCAGGCAGGAAATGTAGAAGAAGGCAGGTGGACAGACAGGCAGGCAGGCAGGCAAGGAGGGTGGCAAACACAGGAAGGTAGGAACGCTAAAGATATAAGGAGGAAGTACGGGAAGTGAGAAGGTAGGAGTGAGTGAGTGAGTGAGTAAGGGTCTGTCGGTTGGAAGGGAAGGGAAGGGAAGAGAAGGGAGGGGAGGGTGAAGAAGCGGACCCATAACGACCGGGAAGCACTCCACACCTGAGCAGCTGGCATGGAGCCGTGACGGAGGGGAGGGTGGTGGGGTGATGGAGGGGAGGGTAGTAGTGTTGGTGGTGTTGGTGGTGGTGAAGGTGAGGTAGAGGTAGTGGTAGTGGTATAGTGGGGGTACTGGTGGCAAGTAAACACCGCCTGAGTAACCACCTTGAGCCTGAGGAATGCGACCACCTCCGGGAGAATAATGGCTTCGCGAGGGGAGTTGGCACATGCGAGGGGCTTTAAAGTCTCAAATGACGCGGCGAGAGGGGGACTTTGCGGTGGCAGACAGGCAGGAGGGAGACAGGTACAGGTTGGGCCAGATAGTCAGGCGTGTTGCATGGGTTGGTGGTGGACAGAGAAGTGGGAGTAACCTAAGAGATAGTCAGTCGTGTTGCATGGGTTGATGGTGTTGATGGTGGTTGTGGTAGTGGACAGGGAAGAGTATGGCTGACTTAGGGACGATGAAGGGGAAGAGGTAAAACAAAGGAGGGAGAATAAATATAAATAAATAATAAATAAAAATAAATATAGTAAAGGAGGATGTGGCTGGCTGGGGGCAGGGAAAGTAATAGACGATTGGGAGTGGAGAAGTAGAAGGACGAACGAGATGAGGAAATGACGACGGGAGATAGAAAAAGAGACGAGGCAAGGAAAAGGGAGGAGTGGGATTGAGAAAGGAAACATGGCAACTTCGGGAAAAGAGGGATAGAAAAGAGAAGAAAAGAAAGAAACGAGGCGATAAAATAGAAGGAGGGGATAGCACAAGGTTAGGAAAGAGGAACGGGGAAGATAGGAGAGAGAAGAGAGGGAATGGGGTAGAGGAGAGGGAATGGGGGGGAGTAGAGAGGGAAGGGGGGAGAGAAGAGAGGGAATGGGGGAGAGGAGAGGGGGGAGAGTAGAGAAGGAGGGGATGGGCGAGGAAGGCCAGAGGGGAGGGGAGGGGAGGGGAAGGGAGGGGAGGAAGGCAGTCAGCGGTCCACACTACCGGGAGGGAAGATGTGGCAAGCTGTCAAGTGTAGCGTACCGCCCCCAGTGGTTTGGGACTGATGCCGCTTCACACACACACACACACACCACTTCACTCACACACCACTTCACTCACACACACCACTTCACTCACACACACCACTTCACTCACACACACCACTTCACTCACACACACCACTTCACTCACACACACCACTTCACTCACACACACCACTTCCTTCTCGTTTGTACACACACACAAATACACACACCAATCATACATAACTTCCTTCTCGTTCGTACGCCAGCACATGCACACTCATACATCACTTCCTTCTCGTTGGCAAGCACGCAGACACACGCAAACTCACAGTGACACACACATTTCTCTCCAGCAAGCACATGCACATATACACAGTTTCATGCATCCCTCGCTCTCACTCACACGTTTCTTACATTCACACAAAACATACACACACGCACGTTCACTTACACTACTGATGCTTTACACACACACACACACACACACACGCACACAGGCGTAATTACAGCTCAGGTAATGCTTCCTCGCGTGGCGGTAGTAAAGGATATGGCATGGTCAAGTGAAGTGGTAACACACACACACACACACACACACACACACACACCTGATGTCAGCGAGCAATAAGTATGTGCTGCTGCTGTACGTGTATTGAGGCTCAGAAAACGAGACAAAAAAATGGTATGAATCAGGTGGTCACGACTGGCAGCCATCCGTCACCTAATTTGTTGCTTCTCGATGCCGCTGGTGGTGGTGGTTTTGCTGACGTGACTATCAAGGAGTGGGGAGGGAGGGAGGCAGGGAAGGGAGGTCTGAGAATCATCTTTACAGTCATCACCAACATGTTTGCTTGTCTCTCATTCCCTCTGATAGTTTTACAAGTTTTACATTCGCAGTTTTTTTTTATTGAATGTGTGTGTGTGTGTGTGTGTGTGTGTGTGTGTGTGTTTGCTTGACGCACCAATACTTTATGGTTTTTATTAGGTTTGTTGGTGTTGTTACAGTCCAAGGCTATGTGAACTTATAGTACTTTATAAATAATAATTAGGGACTAGGAGCATGATAAAGCTTCAGACTGAACAAAAGATAGTAATTGATTATTCTTGAAAGGTAGGACAAAAAACAACCTTATACATAATATATATAATACTTAAAAGAATTAAACGTATGTACATCAACAACAACAATAACAACAAAACAACATACATCCAAACAATTACTTTAGATCCCTAATAATTGAAAATGACAACCCAGAGATAAACCCCTTAACCCTCAGCATTTGAATTAATGTAAATTTTAATTATATAATCTCAAGTCATATAAAACACAGCAACAATATATATTAAGGTCTCAAATTACAATTCCTATTATAAGAAAAAGAGGATTCTCGCGGACTCCTACACTATATTTATACTCCCTGTTTTCTCCCACGTCACAACACACCGGTTATACTTCCAAGACCCAACCACCACCGAGATAATAGTCCAAGTCACTGCTGGTAGAATACCGACTCCTCCAACTTGGGGAGAACACCTCGTAACCTTCGGAACGATACTCGAAGTCTTAAGTCCGGACCTTCCAGTACAGTTCACAGTTCACAGTTCATATTTGGACAGGATCCTGGGAGTCTTTATAGCTTGTTCCAGTTTCAAGTCGGATTGTTTAAAGGGGGGGGGGCGTAACAGTGTTTCTTGATTGGTTGGTTGGTTTGTCTGTATGTTTGTTTGCTAATCTATATGTTAACAAGGGTTTGTAAAATTATAATCAACAGAGGGTTCAGTAGGGTGGGAAAGTCCTGTCATGACATCTGGAGATCACTGTAAAAACTCCTATAAAGAATTGAAACACACTTTGAACACCTTTCTTTGCTCACTTTACTCGTATTCCTGTAGTACCATTCCTCCGTGTACTGTACTCAGTCACCTCACACTCCTTATAACATTCACTTAATTGCACTCACACTTACACTCACACACATGCACACGTTGATACTCATCCACACTTACTTGCACTAACCTTACATTCCGACACACTTTCACATGTACTCTCATGCATAACCACACACACACACACACAGACACACATTTCCTATCACCTCCAATACACACACACACAAACACTATTACCTCATACACACATACACACACAAACACTATCATACATCAGCAGGTTCATACACACTGCGCAATAGACACCCATGACATCTACAAACCTATAAGTCCATTTACTTATACTTGTCCCGCCGCTCCGTTTGAGCCTAGCCCCAGGTATGAATGGAGCTCTCTGATTGGCTGCCAAGACGCTCAAGGTACCGCGCCATTTTTTGTAAACAACCAAGCACTTAACTCTGTATTTGAAAGACGACATACCTCTAATAATTTACGTGTAGCTAGATTATTACATAGGTTATGCATTTTTATCTTACACCATTAAACTCTACATTAAATTTGGAACCTAAAAACACTCTCCAAAACATAATACAGACCAAAGAAAAAATATTATAGCGAGTTTAAGTCAGAATACGGCTTGGAAATGTTTATACCACTTTTTACATTGAAGTATTTTTTGCTTCATAGTTAGCATTTATATATAAATATAACATTCATTCTCGTACAAAATTTTCTTATGAATATGACAATACCATCAGATTTTATATAAATATAAATATAAGAGAAATACGAAACGTTTAATGAGACACTGTCATTCCCGACTTCAACAAAGATTACGTAAAATTAAGCTACTTTTTTTATTTAACATTATAGGTTTCCTACAAACAGATAATTTTATATGTTAATAAATAGAGTGTGGTTTGCCATACATGTTATCTGAAGGAAAGTATTATAATAATGTAATTAGAGAAAAAGAAGACTACAAGCTGTGAAAAATTGGACAATTGGCAACTGGTCATTGCCTATGGCAGAGAATGTACAAGAACAACCACCTGCCCTCCCACCCCTCAGTCCTTTACTGGTTGTGGTATGATGTGGGAGTATCGCTCTGTTTACCGTCTTTCTTCATTTTCTCTAATTATATTATTATAATACTTTCCTTCAGATAACATGTATGGCAAACCACACTCTATTTATTAACATATAAAATTATCTGTTTGTAGGAAACCTATAATGTTAAATAAAAAAAGTAGCTTAATTTTACGTAATCTTTGTTGAAGTCGGGAATGACAGTGTCTCATTAAACGTTTCGTATTTCTCTTATATTTATATTTATATAAAATCTGATGGTATTGTCATATTCATAAGAAAATTTTGTACGAGAATGAATGTTATATTTATATATAAATGCTAACTATGAAGCAAAAAATACTTCAATGTAAAAAGTGGTATAAACATTTCCAAGCCGTATTCTGACTTAAACTCGCTATAATATTTTTTCTTTGGTCTGTATTATGTTTTGGAGAGTGTTTTTAGGTTCCAAATTTAATGTAGAGTTTAATGGTGTAAGATAAAAATGCATAACCTATGTAATAATCTAGCTACACGTAAATTATTAGAGGTATGTCGTCTTTCAAATACAGAGTTAAGTGCTTGGTTGTTTACAAAAAATGGCGCGGTACCTTGAGCGTCCTGGCAGCCAATCAGAGAGCTCCATTCATACCTGGGGCTAGGCTCAAACGGAGCGGCGGGACAAGTATAATAAGTAAATGGACTATAGTAGCCACCTTCAGAGTCTCCACACGTACCCTACTACACTTCATACTTCTTAGGCCGCTGCTCCGTCATACATACAACGAGCACATGATCCCCTTCCCTAGAACACAATATGATCATAATTCATACTCATGTGTACTCTCTCCTCCTCGACTCTCTCTCTCTCTCTCTCTCTCTCCATGTTACTTCATTAACCCACGCCCCACGCCCACCTCACGTTACTCCCTCCACCCACAGATACCACCACCACCACCACACTACTGCCAACACCTTTCACATTAAACATTTTTGCATCTCTACTCACCAACTATTTTCTCTTCTCTACGTTTACACTTTTCTCCTCCACATAGATACATACATTTTTTTTCTACTCGCACTTCTTTACTTCAAAAATCACATAACTTTCCCCTCCACAAAGATACATACATACATCAATATGTTTTTTTCTATTCACACTTCTTTACTCCGAAAAAAACACCACACCATTTCCGCCGCCACCTCCACACTGACGACGCCTCATCCATCTTTCTCCATCTCTTCCACCCAATATAACCCTCACGTCCATGTCCATCCACCTTTCTCCACCACGTCACACCTCCACCCATGCACACCCGCCCTCCTCCACTCACTAAAAGCACCTCCTCCACACCCACATTTTTCCACCAACTCATAACATTGATTCCACTTTCCTGCTACTCCTTCTATCAACACCTCCTCCACACTCACCTGGTTCCACCCAATTATAACATTGATTCCACCTTCCTCCATGCACCCACTATCAACACCTCTTCCACACCCACTTTACGCCAGTCACCAACTCCATCACCATCACCTCTTCAACGCGACATCTTGACATCAATTATCCGCGCTAAAACGGACGACGTCATGCTTTCACCCACACAACACACACATACACACACACACACACACGTCATCTCGCCCGTCTCCTTGTCGCTTTATCGAGCTCTCCAACCCATTATTCTCCTTCTCTGCCCCGCCCCGCCCCGCCCCGCCCCGCTAATAACCCCCGCAGCGTCGTCACCAAGCCACTCCACACAGCCCCGTAAAATTCTCTCGCCCCACCACCACACCCTCTAGCCACACACACCTTACTCACTATCATCAACACTATCACCTCCTCTCTCCTTCACAGCCCTGAACCACATAAACTAGCAACAAATCTCCTCACACCGACAAGACCTGCACATACACACACACACACTACTCTCCCTCTTTCTCCCAGTCCCTCCTGCTTCACCCCAAACTGCTGCTCCCTCCCTCCCTCCCCGCCACTCTACTCCTTTCCCCCCCTCCCGACCCCATCCCACCCCCCGCCATCACGGTCCGCCTCAGCCCATCATCCGTAGTTGAAGCTCTCGCCCCCTCAGGCCTTCCCATCCCCTGCCCCTGTCCCCTCCCCACCCCCCGACCACCACCACCATTACCCCCAAGGACCCACCGACCCTCTTGCTCACGTCAACCCAACCACCATCACACCTCCTACTAGACTCACTCACATTCACTCACTTATACAACCAGCCTCGCTCACACGCCTCCTCACTCACTTACCCACTCAGTCAGGCTCGCTCACACGCCTTCTCACTCACTTACTCACTTACCTACTCAGTCAGGCTCGCTCACACACCTTCTCACTCACTTAACCACTCAGTCAGGCTCGCTCACACGCCTTCTCACTCAGTCAGGCTCGCTCACACGCCTTCTCACTCACTCATTCCCTCACACAACACGCCTCCTCACTTACAGACTTGATCTCACGCCTCCTCACTCACTTACTCACACACCTAGACCCACAACTTCAATTTTAATGATATTTTTTATTAATTTTACCCTCTTTTAACAACATTCAGTTTTAATGATATTTTATATTTACTCTTTTAAAAAACATTCAGTTTTAATGATATTTTATATTTACTATCTTTTAACAACATTCAGTTTTAATGATATTTTTTTTTTATTAATTTTACTCTTTTAAAAACATTCAGTTTTAATGATATTTTTATTTACTCTCTTTTAACTTTTTTTTTTTTTTTTATATATATATATATCACTACTGTAATTTTATATTTATTGTAATTTTATGTACTACTGTAATTTCTTATTCACTCATAGCAAACCTAATTTACTTTTCTATGTTATTTAATTTTTATAATGCTTGACGAGTAGACGACTGTCTACCCATAATATGCACTGACTGTAATAGCCACTACCCTGTGGAAAAATAAATGAATTTGAATTTGAATTTGAACACTCTCACGCATCCTCAATCACTCATAAGCTTCCTCTACTACTACTACTACTACTACTACTACTTACCCTTCATCCAATCCTCCCTCACACACACACACACACACACACACACACAATCTCCTTACTCATCCACCCTCCATTACCCACCACACACCCTCTTCCACCACCAACAACAATCCGCCCCAGGCCCCTCCTCAAGGAAGCTGCTCATGTCAGCTCACCATCTCTTACACACTCACAACCCCACCAGGATGCTATTGTTAATGTCACACACCAGTCCCCACAATTATCTCGCACTCCCAGTACCTCCACCCACCCTGCCAGACCTCCACCCTCACCCACACCCCACCCATCAAGATACGCTCAGTATTTGCTTCCACCCACCCCTGCAGTCTTCCACCAACCCATCATGCCAGTCACCCACACACACCCACTCTCTTCCACACAACAATATACATCTGCACCCATCCCCACAGATGTTCACACCTCCACCTTCTAATCTGCTTCCAATCTCCTTCCACCACATTGTCTCCCTCACCAACACCTCTACACACCGAGACCCCCACACAGTATCTCCACACACCATGTCAGCCCCCCTCCACAACCCCCTAACAACACCCCTTCACCCACCCACACTGCCACCCAGCGGACCCAGACCATGGAGGGGCAGTACATTGGATCAGTGTAGCAACCCTCCCAGCGGTAGGGGGGCTTCACTCTGCTAATGATCATTTACATGGGGCGTCAGTCTCTCTCTTTCTCTTTGCTGGTCCGCCCACTCCCACCCGACACCCAGTACCAGTTCTCTTTTTCTTTCTTTCTTTCTTTCTTTCTTTCTTTCTCTCTCTCTCTCTCTCTCTCTCTCTCTCTCTCTCTCTCTCTCTCTCTCTCTCTCTCTCTCTCTGTGTGTGTATGGGCTATCATCTTTCTTACCTATAACCCTGACTCCACCCTCGCTGTCTTCCCTCCACTATTCCATTACTTAACCCTCCCGGCCTGACTCATTCACATCTTCCCACCACAACCACCATCAGCACAACCATTAGCCAGCCAGCCAGCTACCTCCTCCTACACTCCTCTCCACCATCACCACCACCAATATTAACTGCCTCCCTCCCCCCTCTACTACTCCCATCCCCATCTCCACCACCACCACCACCACCACGACAATCACCAACTGTTTCCTTCCCCGGGCCTAGACTAGACAGACCTTCATCACCACCACCACCACCACCACCATCAGGAACCCAGCCAGCCTGTCACACACCACTCAGCCTTAACATGCACTCTCCCTCCACACACACACACACACGCACACACAATCTCCTAATCTTACCACTTCACCATTCATCTTAACCATGTCTTAATTTCCACCACACAAACACTGACGCTCATTACTTATTTCTCTCACCACATACTGTGCTGTACATCTTCCACTCATCACTCACTATATTAGTATAATCTTCATTTTTCCCTTCACTTCTGTCTCTCTTTTCTCTGGCTGTCTGTGTCTGTGTCTCTGTCTTTGTCTCTCTCTCTTTCCCTCACCATTCATGCATCCATTCATTCATCACTACCATCACTCTGTCCACCCTCACCACATCACTATCTCCTCACCTATACCTCCCTCCATTGCTACCCCCTTCAGCCTTGTTCGACCATCACCACACAATTTACCTTCGACGCACCTTCACCATCACATGCTCTAATGCCTCCCGCCGCCACCACTACATCCCAATCTTCACACACACACACACACACACACACACACACACACATCTTAGCAAAGACGCTTTCACCTTACTTCACGCAAGACGCCCTGTCACTCCATCCCTTCTCATACACACCTTGACAACACACACTCTCTCTCTCTCTCTCTCTCTCTCTCTCTCTCTCTCTCTCTCTCTCTCTCTCTCTCTCTCTCACCCTTATCCTACACACACACACACATTCACACCCTTATCCTACACACATTCACACACACCGTAACAAACACTCTCACACACACACACCCTCACCCTGGCCACACATTCCCACAACCACAAATAACAAGGGGCGGACAGAAGCCTTTTATTCTCTACGTGCACCTGCTGCCCCCATCCCAGTCCCTCACACACACACACACACACACACACACACACACACACACACACACTCGGACTTACTTATAACTACTTAAATGTATTGCTTCTCTTAAACACAATTACATATCCACATCCACTGGAACACACACACACACTCACACACACACACACACACACACAGAGTCACACCCACCCCTACCCGCACTAGGCAGCACATAGTCACAATTTCAACCCCTTTTACACACACCATTCATATGGCCTTGGTGTGTACATATGCCCTGACTCACTCACACATACAAACACACTACTCTCACACTAGCAACACGTATAAAATTTACACTCACACGCGCGCGCACCATCACACACAAAGTAAAGAGCGGTAATAGGAGACAAGGTATTACGAGCTTGACTCAATCCTGTAAAGATGCATTAAGATAACACTAATTAGGTAAGAACACACATTTATACTCTCTCTCTCTCACTCTCACTCTCTTTTTTCCTCTCTCTCTCTCTCACTCTCTCTCTCTCTCTCTCTCTCTCTCTCTCTCTCTGTCTCTCTCTTTCTCTCATCATTACCCAACCTCACGAACCCCTCTCTTCCTCCCATCACCAACAACAGACAGCCTGATCGACCGACCATCCCTCCCACCACCATCCATACAGTATCCGTCCTCTGGGTTAGGTAAGTAGACAGGGAAGGGAGAATCCAGGTAGGCATAGCGGTCGGTACTTACTTACCACAGACAAACAACAGGTTCCCCTCCTTCAGTTTGGGTTCCTCGATCGCCACTTGTTTGTTCTCTTACACACCACACCACTACACCTGTCGCCCATATATACCTACACAGCTGACACCACCACCACAACTACTCCTACTCGTCCTACTCCTCTTCCTCGACCCCAGGTACACACACACACACACACACACACACACACCTGAAGCAGCAGTACACAAGCTGGAGTATAGAAACATATGCACACCCCGCACATAAACACACGTAATAAATCTTACGCAGCAGCAGCAGCAGACACCTACCGAATGGCAAATTGTTAGCTATGAAGATGAGAGTTCACACACACGCACACACACACATACATACACACACACACACGCACACACAAGGAGCACTTACCACCACCACCACCAGAAGGAGTACGATGGCGTCTGTCTCTCTCACGCACACACTTTCCCGACGTAATAAATTTCTCGATAATGTTGAGGAAGTTTTGCTTATGTTAGTCACGTGTGAGTCTGTGAGACACTCGCTCGCAAACACCACCAACAATAGTAGGAAGGACGGCGATGAAGACAACAACAACAACAACCAGTAAAACAACTATATAACAACAACTACAACAACAAAAACGACAACACAT
>JAWZYT010004120.1:82500-87500 GCA_034508575.1 Petrolisthes manimaculis
GCTGTGTGTGGTGTAGAGGGTTGGGATGAGAGGAGAGAGGAAGAATTCTGTGTGATGGAGTGGGTTGTTGTGGTGAAAGGGAAGGAGCGAGGGTTATGTGTGGTGGCAAAGAGGGATGGTGGTGCTGGTGGTGGTGGTGGTGGTGGTGAGGGGGAAGGACAGAACATAACAGGGAGAGGATGTGACGATAAGTGCGACAAAGAGGGACAAAAGGGATAGTGAGGGAGAGAAGGAAAAGAAAGTTGAGAAATAAATATGAGAAAGAAATATGAAAGAAAGACAGAAAAAGAGAGAGAGAGAGAGAGAGAGTGAGGGAGCCGGGTGGGCAGGATGGCGAGGTATGATGGCTGAGTCTGGCCCCGAAGATTGACCGTGAAGTGTGGGCTGGGAGGGGAGCGTCTATTAGAACTCGTGACAAAGTGGGTGTGTGGGCGGCAGTGACAGGGTGTGGGCGGCGGGCGGGGTATTGAGAGGGGATAGGAGGGGTGTGGGTGACTGAAATGTGGGGGGATATTGACATGGGTGAAGAGGCAATGACAGGATGTGGGCGTCAGTGATAGGGTGTAGGGAGGTTGTGGGCGATATTGAACAGGGAGAAATAATGGTAGTGGTGTAGGAAGTGAAGTGACAGAAGGTGGAGTGTGGAAATGGAGGTGGAGGAGAGGTGACAGAATGTGGGCTAGTGGTGGTGGTAGAGGTGGAGACAAAAAAAAAAAAGGTGGAGTGTCGACAGGAAATGAAGATGGAGTAGTGGCAACAGAAGGTGATGTAGGAGGTGGTGATGGTGTAGGTAGTAGTGGGAGAAGTAATGGTGAAGGAGAGGGGAGGAGCAGCAGGGGGAAGAGAAGAAGGAAACTGAGCTGAGCTGCATGGACACTGTCACCTGCTGATGGCACCCACAAGGTCGAGACTCCCACGGCAACACCACGCTTAAGACGACCTTCTGGGGCCCTTCGACGGGTGATGATGGCCAGAAGGGCGATACTCTCACAGCAGCAGCACGCGAGAATCGACCTTGGGTGGCCGTGGCGGTTGTTGCCCTCGTGACGGAGCCGGTGTGAAAGTTAGCAGCGTCAAGTTGGCACACACGGGCGGGAGGGAGCATCTGCACCGCCCAGATGACGTGTTCCCTCCCCTCCAATCCCCCCCCCCCTCCCTCTCTCCCTCCTTTAGATGGCTCTGGGGGCACTGGGACACATAAGGGGAGAGGAAGAAACGAACGAGGGTGAATGAGGTAGTAGAAGGAGAAAGAGGGAAGAAAGGAAGGAACGAGGATGAAAAGTGTGTGGTGACAGTGGTGAAGGAATTGGGTTGAGAGGCGTGTGGTAACAGAGAGGAGGCAGGAAGGGGCGAGGAAGGAATGGGGACGATAGATGTGTGACGATTGCTGGGTTAGAAAATCATGAGCCGGGTTGTGGAGTCAATAAACACGAGGCTGGCTACTGATGATGGTGGTGGTGGTGGTGATGGTGGTGGTGGTGGTGTGGTGGTGTTGGCTCGTCTCGCCCCTCCACCATCACGTTATGGCTCCACAAACGTCCTCGTGAAAATGTGACCGACGGGTGATGGTCAAGATAATTTTATGGTGGAAGCGATATTAGTGGCGGTGGTGGTGGTGGTGGTGATGGGAGTTGTAATAATGGTGTGTGTCCGTTTGTATGTGCATTATGATAGAGTGTGGCAGAGAGCATCATTGACGTGGTGTGTGTATGTATGTGTGTGTGTGTGTGTGTGTGTAGACATGTATACTTCGTGTGCATATATTTAAGAATGATATGTGTACTGTATGTGCATGTTTATGACAATATGTGTACAGTACATAAGCGTGCGGGTGTGTGTGTGTGAGTGTACCAGTATTATTGACAATAGTGTACTTTGTGTGTTTGTGTATGACTATGTGTGTGTGTGTGTTTTGTGTACAGTTGTGTGCCTTGTTTCGGGCATGTATTTACCCTTATATGGACATGTGTGCATTGTGTATATATGTTTATGAATGTATGTATGTGTGTGTGTTGGTGCGGGTGTCATTGATAGAGGGGTGAGGCGTATGGTGGTGGTAGTGGTGGTGGTAGTGGTGGTAGTGGTAGTGGTGGTGGTGGTGGTGGTAGTGATATTGGATGTGGTCGGTAGTTATGACGCAGATGGTGATAACGAGGGGAGGGAGGGTCAGGGTTGTGATGATGGTGATGGTGATGATGTTGGTGTTGGTGATGGTTTTGGTGATGGTGATGGTGTTGGTGATGGTGTTGGTGATGGTGTTGGTGATGGTGTTGGTGATGGTGTTGGTGATGGTGGTGTTCAAACAAGGAGTACGAAAAAATGATGATAATGATTATGGTGATGACGAGAGTTATAGTGATAGGATGATAATAATGATTGTGGTGATGATGAAGATGATGGTGAATGATGATGATGATGATGAAAATGGTTGTGGGATAATTGTTGTTGGTGGTGGTAGTGAGTGGTAATGATGATGGAGGAGGGATGGGTAGCTGTGGTATACCCCAATTACGACTCGCCCACGTCTTACTGTACCAACCACGACCCCCGGCCATCACTGTGTCTTCATCAACCCACATTAATGAAGCAATTTGTGGTGTAGGTACTGTTTTTTTTTTCTTTTTTTTTTATTTATTACTTTTTTTTTGCCACACATTGGACTCTGGAGGAAGCACATCAGTAGCCACTTGGTCCCTTACATTCTTAGCTTTATTGTCCAGCTCTGAGTGACTGACTAGCAATTAATCGTGTGAGTGAGTGAATTTAAAGACTAATGAGGCTTAACTAAGCTACAAAACTGCTCCTGTGGCATACTAAGAGATTCCTGGCATAGTAACTCATGGTTTAATTGGCCAGACATTTTACGCCTTAAAATGAAGACCCCGATAGTATAATCTTACCAAACCGAACTTAACTTCACTTTCTCTACACTCATATCCAAACTTTACCAAATCAAATCTTATCTATCATAGCCATACTGAGTCTTACCTAGCCAAACCTCATTTAAACTTAACCACACCTCAACTATCTTCTCTTATCCCTGACCTGATTGTGTGTGACTGCCCTGGAAATCGACTGACTGCTGCTTGGGTCTGTGAGTGACTAATCCTGTCCCCCTCCCTCCCCCTTCCCTTCCTCCCTCCCGCCTGCCTACTCCACCACCCTCCCCCCCCCCCTGCCCCCCAGCGGCTGTGACGACGTGGGGACAGTGGGAGTGAATGGTACTGGTCACGAAACTCAAACACAACACAAACGTCACAAAGTCACACAAACACAGAGACATATTTCCACAGTTCCTCGGGAAAAAAAAAAAAACTTTTAAATTAAAGACTTCTGTACATGAAAATGATAACCTCTTTAAAAACCTCTCAGTCCTACAGAGAATGAAACAAAAACATACAATATCAAAACGGTATATTTGAGACAATAACACAAAGACGAACTGTAATAAAACTTTAAAGAATCTGTCGAACAACGCGGAAAATTAATATGTTCCAACAAAAACTAAATCAGAGGAAAGGGCAACTGAAACGTGATTTGACTGAGTTTTGTCTGGACTGGCAGGGGTTCAGGGGTTATCAAGAAAATGTTAATGAAAAGTCAACGAAGAGGGAGGGTGGAGTTGTGAAGGTTGGGGAGACGTCTTGTCCACCCCAGAGCCATATATAGAGTGTAAGTGTAAGTGTAATGGTGAGTGAAGGAGTAGAGGGATGGTGTACGTATTGGTGTGGAGTGTGTATGTGTATTATAGTTGTTATAAGAGTAGAGAGTATTGGTGAACCTTTCGTGTCATATGGCTGTGGAATGTAGATGTAAGTATGGGTATCTGTGTTGGTGGAGCGTGTGTGTATTGTGGATGGGGGCGAGAGTGAAGGAGGAAATTGGAGAAAGAGGAGAAAAAGGGAGAGAGGGAGGGAGGGAGGGCAAGGAAGGAAAGGGAAGCCGGTCACCACAAACACTGCCTGTCTCCAACCTCCTCCTCACGCCCCACTGCCCTCCCTTCACGCACCTGTCACACACACACACACACACACACACACACACATACACACACACACACACACACACACACACACACACACCTCCACTGCAGGTGTTGTTGGTGCGAGATGTGGCTGCAGGTGGAAGTTATAGATGGACGGAGGAAGGTGAATGTGAATAGTGGTGGTTAATTGTAGGTGGCAGTGGGTGAGCACAGGTGTGGACATCTACACACACACACACACACACACACACACACACACACACACAGTAAAAGACACAAAGGAAGACAAAGGTAGAAAGAGAAGAGATGGAGTGATAGGGAGGACGACAGATATATAGAAAAAGGAAGAACGACAGTGGAAAGGGGAGATAAATGAAAGGAGAGAAAGAGGGAGTAAGGAAGTTTGAGAGATAGAAAAAGCAGAGAAGAGCTGATGGAGAAAACGAACGGTGTATAGACAAAGAGAGAACAACAGAGCGAAAGACAGGTGAATGAAAGTATATATAGAGAAAGAGACAGTGAAAAAGTGAGTGAGTGACAGAGATAGATAGATAGATATAGAAGCCAAGCAGAGACCGTGATGTGAGGTGAGGTGAAGTGAAGTGAGGGAAGCAGAGAGGAAAGCAAGTAACGGATGGTACAGAGTCGAGGGTATGAGAGGGGAGAAAGTGTGTTGTGTGTTGCAGTGCTGAAGGGAATCCTCTACTCTCTGTGTGTGTGTGTGTGTGTGTGTGTTGCTGGAGGAGATGGTGTGTTGTTGTTGTTGCTGTTGTTGGTGTGTATTAATAGTTAAGAGATGTGGACTTGTGTTAATTGAGTAATAAGTGTTCCTGGTGAAGATATTTATTTATTATGATGTCTGAAGGGTATTAATTTGTACTTTGTGTTGCTTAGTTATCCTTCCTTGTGTTGCTAAATGATAATAATTATATACATACACTATAATACATAATTTCTCATCTTCTTACTGTCTAATTAACTCTATCGTTTTTCCTTTATGTTTCCTCATCTCATT
>JAWZYT010004120.1:92500-180000 GCA_034508575.1 Petrolisthes manimaculis
GAGAAACACGACACGAGAGAAAGAAAGATAAAGACAGAAGCAAGGAAGGAAGGAAGGAAGGAAGAATAAACCAACCAACCAAAAATAACAACAACGTGTATAGACAGAAACAAAACATAAAGGAGGGAAGGGGAACACGGAAGGCACTATTGATAACTGAGTATGAAGAGAGAGAGAGAGAGAGAGAGAGAGAGAGAGAGAGAGAGAGAGAGAGAGAGAGAGAGAGGAGAAAAAAAGAGTGCCCAAGTGAGAAATGCATGGGTACACGTCCACTAGTCCACAGGGGCAGTGGTGAGGACAGACCGGGGAGGCACAGATGAAGGAGAAAGGAAGGGAGGGAGGGAAGGAGGAATATCAGAAGGTAAAAGAAGAAGTGTGTGAGAGAGAAAGAGATGTAAGGAGGGAAGACAAATAGGGAGAATGAAATGAAAAATAAAAGTAAGGGAAAAAGACTGAAGGATGGAGATGGAGGGAGGAAAATGAGGTAAAAAAGAGACGGAAAGAGAGTGAAGGAAGAAGGAAGATACAAACTGACAATAAAGAAAGACACGAACAGGCACTTTATAAACACAAGAGAGAGAGAGAGAGAGAGAGAGAGAGAGAGAGAAAGAGAGAGAGAGTTAATGAGAGTGACGACTGTTGTGGAGTTACTGACATTGATGTTGTGCCTGATTATACACGCTGGAAGCAGTGTACTGTTGTGGTTATTGTAGTTGTTGGGCTTATTGTTTTTGTTGTTGCTGTTGTTGTTAGTAGTCGCTTTGATAACGGGATATTGTTGTCGTCGTCGTCGTTGTTGTTGTTGTTGTTGTTGTTTTTGTTGTGTTATGGATGCATGATGACAGGAGTGTGGTTGTTGATGTTGTAATTTTGGTTATCTTTATGGTTGTGCAGGGAAGTGGAACGAGAGAGTAAAGTATAGAGCAGGGAGGACAGATGAGAGATAGGAAAGTAAACAGGTAGAGAGAGAGAAAGAGAGAGAGAGTGAGGGAGGGGGAGAGAGAAGGAGAGGGGGGAGGGAGGGAGGTATGCAGCAAAGGAGGAACGTGGAAGGAGGGTATCAGGGGTGGATGTGGGAAGGGGTAGAGGTGGAGGTGGAAGTGGGCGTGTTATGGTGCTCCACTGAGCTGACTCCACCTCTGGCAACCCACACCACACGACATGACAACACAGAATGTAGCAGTTCCCTCAGATATTGTACCTCCCCTCCCCTCTCTTCCCCCCCTCCCCTCTATTCCCCTCTGATATTGTACCTTCCCTCCCTTCTCTTCTCCCCCTACCCTCACTCCCCTCAGATACAGTAGTTCCCCTTCCCTCTCCTCCTCTCTCATTGCTCCCCTCCCCTCCACTCAGCTATTATCTCTCCATGCCCTCTCCCTCCCTTCCCGTCCCCTCTCCTCACCCACCTCCAATCTATACCACCCCCTCTCATCCTACGAGTCTCCCTTTCAGAGCTCTCCCTCGCCTCTATTATCGCTACCACTCACCCTCCTCCACTTCCAATTCCTATTTTCTACTCTCACTCCTCTCTTTATCTCCCCCCTCCCTCTTTTCTCTCTTTACTTTCCCACTCCCTCTGACCCTTTCCACTCCTCACTTTACCTCCTCCACTCCCTCTGACCCTTTCCACTCCTCACTTTACCTCCTCCACTCCCTCTGACCCTTTCCACTCCTCTCTTTACCTCCTCCACTCCCTCTCACCCTTCCCACTTCCCTACCTGCCACTCAACCAGGGGTCCGACACACACCCAAACAGCGCACTGACAAAGTGGTTGTCTTGTTGCCACCGCTTTTTTTTTTTTTTTTTTTTTTTTTTTTTGTGCCTACTGACGGAAGAAAAATTGAACACAAGAGAGGACCAGGGTGTGATCCTTGATGACACGTGCTGTACTGAAGGAAAGGCGTGTGTTCTGAGGTAGTAAGAGGAAAGAGTACTGTGTATAGTGTAGGAGAGAGAGAGAGAGAGAGAGAGAGAGAGAGAGAGAGAGAGAGAGAGAGAGAGAGAGATCTTTTAGTATTGTGAGAGAGGTGGTCGTGGTGAACGTGTAGGACAAGAGAGAAGGAGGGCGTGATGGAGGGAAATAGGAAGACAGGGTGGCACAAGAGGGAGAAGGGTACGATAGGAGGGGGAGTGGAGGAGGGGTGGAGAGAGCGTGAGACAAGAGGGCCATTGGGTGGTCGTTGGGTGGGGAGGGACGAAGAGGGACCAGGCTCAGGATCAGCAATATATTCCCTGACACCCGCAGTGGCGCCACCTGCACCAACCCACGATAAAGCCACCATGTCCCCACGGCATCTCCTGGCTTGGTGGTGGTCGGGGTGTGGCGGGACAAGATAGAAGAGAATACGAGTTGGGGCTAAGGAGGGTGATATGTGGTGGGGCTGCAGGAGTAAGGCGTGGCCGAATACAGAAGGACACAAGGTTAGGTAGGAAGAATCATGTGAGGTGGGAAGACGAGGTACATATGGGTTAAGAGTTGTGAGGTGGGACGAGGTTGGAATATGTGAGGTGGGACGAGGTTGGAATGTGTGAGGTGTGTTGGGGTGGGGGAAGGAAGGAAGGATGGTGACGTTGGGGATGGTGAAGCAAGGCGGGACAAAGTTCACAGAAGCTAGTGAGGGGAGAGCGAGACAAGACAAGACAAGACAGGATGGAGCGAGTGTGTAAAGTTGGGAACGCAGTTTGCCTCGTAACAACACTTAACAACAGTTAACCGATGTTCTCATCTTGTTACATTGGCCTTTGAGCTTGTGGAGATGCAGTAATCATTTATCTTAGGTTACGGAATCAACCCATCATCCAAGTTACTGCAGTTACTCCTTCCAGGTGCTACTCACTTGTATTGCCTAGCACTATTTTTGAACTCTTAATAGTGCGGACTGACAACCTAGCAGTCAGCACTCAGTAACCATCTAAATAATGCCACTCTTAGGTATTATACTTACACTCTCAGTCCTATCTTGGTAAATATAAGGAGAGCTAAGCAACACAATTGAGAATCATTCCCTCTGCATACGTTGTCAGGTGAATTAAGTGTTTATCTAAACATGACATTTTATTTCCGAGGTTAGATTAAAGCCTGAAGAGACTGGGAACGGTATCTTGCCTCATAAGGCGTTTCTTTTTACAGGATGAACTGGAAGGCATGAAGGGTGGAGTGTGAAACGAGCAAGGTGCGGCGGGGGAGTGGGGGTGTGGGGGGCTATATAAGGGAGGAGAGGCGAGGCTGTGTGATGGAACCAAGGTGAGGTGATGCGAGAAGGGATGGTGCAATGTTGGTGGTCAAGGAAAGGGAGTAGACACAGAGGGAGGGTGTCATATAGCAGGGTTGAACAGGGCAGGATTAGGTGAGAGTTAGGCAGGGTATGAAAAAACAAAATAGACTAGGGCAGGCAGGGTGAGGGAAGAAATCAATAGTATGTCAAAACGAAGCATGACTATGGCAAGGTGGACCAAGACAGGACATGCGGTATGGCAAGATTAGAGAACACAACACAATATATTCAGGGGAAGACTGGGAGGAAGAGGACAACAAGACTTGGACAGAGCAAGACAGGTTGAGGTAAAGGAGACAGATGCCGCCAAGACAACACCAAACAAGAGAAGATCAGGCTGGGTGGGGCGGGGCGGAGCAGGGCAAATGTAGCAGGGGAGGAGAGAAGGAGAAAGCAGGGCAAGGCAGAGGCGGGCAGCAGAGTGGAGGTACAGAGTCACGGAAGGGCAGGGTACAACAGGGTGAGGCCAGCAGGGTGGGACGAGGTGACGAGCCAAGAAGACGAGTTTGGGATGGTGTGTGGAGGGAAGTGAGGTGATGTGAAGCCAGGCGAGGATGACATGGGTGGGTAGGTGGGCAGACAGGCGCAGAAGGAAGGGACTTAAGGGGGTACACTGGGGTCACATGGGGCACAGCGGGGCAGAGTTAGACAACGGCACTAATGGGGAAGGGTGGGGCAGTGGGGAGCCTTAAGAAGCACAATGGGGAAGGGTGAGGCAGTGGAGATAGGAAACATAATGGGTTAAGATGGGGGACGGAACAATGGGGAGAGAAAGCACAAAGGGACAAGGTAAGGAAGGTAACGCAAAGAAAAAAAATATAATCTGGGTGTAAGGCGAGGCAGTGGGGAAGTTAATCACAATGGGGCGAGGCGGGGCGGGGGCGGGGCGGGGCGGGTAGCGGGGAAACGAAGCACAGCAAAACGGGGCGGGAGAAAAGGCACAGGAAACCACATCAAGGAACCTCCCAGGCCACTGATGACGAAGGTGAGAGAAGTGAGCAGTTGTTGTTGTTGTTATGAATGGTGATGATGGCATGAGGACTTATTGGGATGCATGGAGGAGGAGGAGGAGGAAGACAATGTTGGAACGGGTCACGATGAGGTATGGAGGGGGCAGAACTGAGCAGGAGAGAGAGGGAGGGTGGGGGATGGTGGGGTGAGAGGCAGGGTGGGGGATGGAGGGGTGAGAGACAGGGTAGGGGATGGAGGGGTGAGAAGCAGGGTGGGGGAAGGAGGGGTGAGAGGCAGAGTGGGGGATGGAGGGGGACTGCATGAACTCTGATCTGCTAAGCCACCCACCGATCCTCTCCCCTACCCTGCCCCCCCCCCCACCCCTCTCTACAGGGTCTCCTCCAGTAGAACGTGCCCTTCCGTGACCCTTCATTCTCTTACAAGTGTCCTCCCTTGTCCTCCCATCTGTGTCCTACCGTGTCCTTCTCTCTTCCAACTGAGTCCTCCTTCCTATTCTCTTTCCACCACTCCCTTCCCTTCCCTTCACTCACTTCCCAGAGTACAAACATCCATCATCACATTCACTATACTATTCTCATACAAGTAGCACCATATCTACCATATCTTTCTCCTATCACTCTCTTATCACCTCAACCAACGCTCTGTTCAAATTTCCACTCCCTTATCACCGAAACCACCTCTGTACAATCAATCACAACCACTCACTCAGTAACCACTCTCCTGCCCTCATAGTCATCACACTAATCACAGCAATATCCCTCTAAAGAAATGACACCATATCATCTCACACACTACAGTGCTGCTAGCTCTCACTGTCCCTCACACAATCACCAAACACAACACTATCATTCAGCCTCTCTCTTTCCACACACACACACACACACACACACACACACACACACACACACACACACACACACCATCATCTCATCTCTGACCAGTTCGGCGGTGTTGGAGCCAGCAAGGGATGATGGAGATAAGATAAAGTTAATCTGATTGTGGGAAGACCTGGCCAGAGTTGGTGAGTGGTGGGTGGATGAGGAACAAGTGAAGGTGGAGGAGGGAACGAGGGTGGAGAGGCTCTTATTGGAGGAGGTGGGAGTGGAGAAAATAATGAAGGAGGAGGAAGAGGAGGAGGAGCAGGTGAGAGTGGAAGAGGAAATGAGGGTGGAAAGCACGTAATGGAGGAGTAGGAAGTGAAGAAAATAATGAAAGAGGAGGAGGAGCAGGTGAGAGTGGGGGAGGAAATGAGGGTTGGAAAGGCACGTATTGGAGTAGCTGGTGGGGGTGAGGGTAGGGGTGGAGGGGAAGACAATTAAGAAGGAAGAAAGGCACATACTAGAGAAGGGGGGAGAGTGGAGAAGCAGGTAAGGAAGGTAAAGAAATAATTGAATGTTTTATCGATACCTGTTCAACCACACCTGCTTGCTACATCCACACCTGTTTCACATTTATACGTCTGTACACACCTGCTTCATCCATATCGGTTTTATTTATACGTCTGTTTCATCCATACCACATTTGTTTCATCCACACCTAGTCATCCACATCAAACGTTTCACATGTACAGTCACCATCAAAAGTTCGGTCTCTGGTGAATGAAAGTGAACCATTAGTGTGAACCTTATGAACCAATTTTACAACAGAGACCAAAAGCTATTGTTGTTGACAGGAAAACTGAACGTGACTGTACACTATGGCTCAGCTGACGTCAGACCACACTTTTTTTTTTTTTTTTTTTTTTTTTTTTTTTTTATACTGAACTCCGCTACACCAAGAAGAGGTTTTATTTTGTTTTGTTTTGTCTGAAGGCTCGGGAACGAAAATAAAAAATGCAACTTGGTGTCTGGAGGACTTTCAATTCGTTAGTGGTGGCAAGGCATCCGCTGCATAGGTAATCAAAACAAAACAAAATACTCTAATAAATACGAGAACATGTTGGCAATAATTCTCCAGGTTCCTTTCTATACCATGCATTGTGTACAGTACCAAGGTGTGGGTAAGGTTTGTGTTCGTGGTGGGTTACATATAAAAATACAGCTAACTCGACTGTAATGTTCATAAGTGTGTGTAAGGTTTGTGTTCGTGGTGGGTCACATATAAAAATACAGCTAACTAGACTGTAATGTTCATAAGAAACTAAGTGTGGATAATGTTAGGGATCTTGGTGGGTCAGATATAAAACTACAGCTAACTCGACTGTAATGTTGTCAAGAAATTAAGGTTTGGGTTCGTGGTGGGTCATATATAAAAATACAACTTACTAGACTGTAATGTTCGTAAGAAATGAAGAGGGGTCGTATGTCGAAAGTTTGTATTGGCACTTTGTCACACGGATAATAACAAGTCAGATTTGTTTATTTATTAACATGGATTAATACTGGGAAATGGAGAAGCACTTCGTTCGACAGGTGGTGTTGATTAAAATGGACTCAAACTTTCCTAGAGAACTGTTCACACACACACACACACACACACACACACACACGTCATTAGCACAGACACACGCAAGTATACATTACACATGCCTCATTAAAACACGCACACACACATCTCTCTCTCTCTCTCTCTCTCTCTCTCTCTCTCTCTCTCTCTCTCTCTCTTCGTCCCACCACCACCACCACACACGCCAACCCTTCCCAAACTCAACCATTCCCATTTATATCACAAGGGCCGAAATATTCAGCACAAGCCGGACCCTCCAGAGGTGTAACGTCTGCATGGGATATTTTGCAGGGGTGAGGACGAACTGGCCACTCTTTTACGACCAGGAGATAGCGGTAAATAGCTCTTGTGGGGAGAGAAAGCGAGGGGGAGAGAGTGAGAGAGAGGAAAAATTATGAGAGGGAGAGAAAGGGAGATATACAGAAAAATAGGGAGAAATAGAGAGAGAGGGTAAGGTAAGGGGGAGGGACACTGAAGCAACGAAAGGGATGAAAAGGATAACGAAAGAGTGAAACAAACTGTGGAGAGAGAGAGAGAGAGAGAGAGAGAGAGAGAGAGAGAGAGAGAGAGAGAGAGAGAAGAGTAAATACCTCGTGTGGAGTGGAGTGAGGTAGGAGGAGGAGGGGGAGGGGGAGGGTGTATGGCGTAATGTGTGATACTGATGTGGAGCTGTTGGCTACTTCACGCCCGCCTCACTTCCTCTTTTTATGACGAGAGGCGAGAGACAGAGAGAGGGAGAGGGGAAGTGGCAGGAAGAATGTGAGACTGGAAGGGACAGATAATCTTCAGCACTGGTAAAGGAAGACGAGGAAGACTGAAAGGGGAAGATAATACTCAACACAAGAGAAGAAAGAGGAGGAAGAAGGAGAGAGAGAAATGATAGTCTACACAGGATGAAGAAAAAGGAAGAAGAAGAGAAGGAGAGAGAGAAATGATAGTCAACATAGAACGAAGAAAAAGAGAAAGAAGGAGAGAAATTATAGTCTACACAAGATGAAGAAAAAGGAGGAAGAAGAAAGAGAGAATGAAATGAGTCAACATAGATGAATAAAATGAGGAAGAAGAAAAAGAGAATGAAATTATAGTCAACACAGGATGAAGAAAAATGAGGAAGAAGAAAAAGAGAATGAAATTATAGTCAACACAGGATGAAGAAAAATGAAGATGACAGAAAGAAGAAAAGGATAATAATACTTGATGGAAAAATATGAGAAGGATTGACAGGGATATAAATCATGAAATGTAATAGAGAGACATAAATGGGGATGATGACGTTAAGAAAAAATAGAATTAGTAAAGACTTAACGATTAAAGATGATACACTATAATCCTGAGAGAGAAATGGAAAAATGTGGGAAAAAAAATATTCTCTCTTACTCAGTCTAGGTGGAGGAATGAATGAGAGAGACTGAATTAATAACTACACGAGGAAAGGATAAACACAAAAATACATGACACAGTTAACAATGAGAAATTAAGGACAGACAGATGTGCGAGTGAATGGGACAAGAGAAATTGAAAGTATAAAAAAAAGAGAGACAAGGGAATAATAATTATACTCTTAGCTCACCACTGGAAGAGGGAGAATGGAAAAGGGAAAGGAAAGACTATATAAGCAACGAACAATGAAGGAGTGATTGTGCAACCCAAGGAATAAAAGTGTAAAAGTCATGAGCGTTACTGAAGACTGAAAGAGAAAGATTAGAAAGATGTGATAGGAGGGTGGCTTTGTGTGTGTGTGAGAGAGAGAGAGAGAGAGAGAGAGAGAGAGAGAGAGAGAGAGAGAGAGAGAGAGAGTGTGTGTGTGTGTGTGTGTGTGTGTGAGGAAGGCAGTGTGCGTGAGACAGTGAAGGAGGGAGAGAGTGAAATGTGAAAGGAAGAGTGTGAAGTCAATGTTAGTCGTTAGTTAGTAGGAGTGGCAAAGTGAGTGAGTGAGTGAGTGAGTGAGTGAGTGAGTGAGTGAGTGTGTGAGTGAGTGAGTGAGTGATTGAGTGAGTGAGTGAGTGAGTGTGTGAAGAGAGGAGGTCGTGGGTTACAGTGTTAATTAAGAGTGTGATCCTGTGTGAGATAGAAATAGGAGACTGTGAGCATTTGAGAGTCACAGTGAGAGGAGTTATAAAGCTTAAGACGAGTGTGTGTGTGTGTGTGTGTGTGTGTGTGTGTGTGTGTGTGTGTGTGTGTGTGTGAAGGAAGGAAGGAAAATGTAAGTGTTTAAGAGAGTTATAGTGACAAGGGATAAATGTTAAAAAGGAAAGAGGAGAAAGTGAGGGATTGTGATGAGTTGAGTCATTGTAAGGGAGAGGGAAGGTTGTGAGTGTGAGAGGGAAGGTTGTGAGTGTGAGTGAGAGGCAAGGTTACAAGTGTGAGAGGGAGGGAAGGTTGTGAGTGTGAGAGGGAAGGTTGAGAGTGAGAGGGAGGGAAGGTTGTGAGTGTGAGAGAGAGGGAAGGTTGTGAGTGTGAGAGGGAAAGTTGAGTGTGAGATGGAGGGAAGGTTACAAGTGTGAGAGGGAGGGAAGGTTACAAGTGTGAGAGGGAAGGTTGAGTGTGTGAGTGTGAGAGGGAAGAAAGACCAGCAGCAGGTGTCGAATCCCAAGAGCCAGAACACCCCCCAGTAGACGACGCAGCTGAGCCCCCTCTTGTGTCTGTCTGTGTGTGTGTGTGTGTGTGTCCCTCTCTCTCTCTTTCTCTATTCCCTTCACTTCACTTTTCTTTTCTCACACACACATGATATACCATTTACCCTATTTAACACACACACACACACACACACGAGGTAGCAACAACACCACATCACAACACATCTACACAACTTGTACATTCACAACCATAAATACATTGATCACAACACACATGCAACACACACCAGACAAAGCCACACCAAACCTGTCACACTCCAGTCACGCCACATCACATCTACTTCCTCATTCACTCAACACATACATACACACACACACACACACACGCTATGTAGCCTCGTGCAGTACAAAAGGACAAGTCACGCTACACGAATTGAGGGCTCACCAAATCACGCTATACTCTACATTATTCACTATGCATAATAAATATATATATACCAGATGTTCACGTCAACACCAACAACCACCATCACCATACCTTAGTTACCATCACATCACATCACACCACTTTATAATTATGGTCAGGCATTACCATAACAAATTACGCCAAAGTACCATAAAATTATTACACCTAACAGTATCATATCACACACACAAAGCATAGGAACTTGCACACACACACACACACACACACACTCCCCACGTTTTCTTTACAGCCATCATAAATCAGCTTGGGTCTCTAATCTAATATTTTTCTCTTCACCTTTGCCACTCCTTGCCTCAGTCGTTTCAGAAGAAGACAGTGTCCTCGTCCCTTCCACCGTCACCAAGTCAACAGTACTGTATGTATACTTTACTTCCTTCACCTACAACACCACCTTCTTGTAACATACATACATACTTTATTACTGCTTTTAATATTTATACAACATTCTGAGATTATGCCCATCATTCATACTATCTAACGTCATACTTTAATTATTCTGACATCGTAGAAAATATAATAATAATCGTAATCTACTTTTGCATTTTTCATTAATTAAAAGTGATATAAAATTAACTTCAATAAAGCAATTCTATCATCGTGAAACAATTACAATTTCCACAAAGTTATATCTACAGTAGCTTCGCATCGTTCCTCATATTTCCAGTGCCTTTATTAATAATGGATTGACAGTACCGGTAGAATAATTAAGTTTCTTTAACATATAAACTTAAAATATTTGGAAGAACCCGTAGAGTTAATTCTTACTTTATTAAAATATTATTCACCTCCATCATATTACAAGTTAACCTAACATATCAATCTATCTATTAATCTATCTATATATTATTCTATCTATTAATCTATCTATATATTATTCTATCTATCTATTATTCTATCTATCTATTATACTATCTAACTATTATTCCATATATCTATTACTCCATATATTTATTATTATATATATCTCTTATTCTATATATTAATTCTTCTATCTATCAATATATCTGCATCTTTGTGTACCTATATCAGTCAAAGAGTCCTTTCGTGGTGACCGTATCCATCCATCCATCCATCCCCCTTGACCCTCCCAACTCTCCCTCCATCCATCCATCACCCCTGACCCTCCCAACTCTCCCTCTCCCTGTACGGTATCCCTGCCTTGTCACTCACTATGTTTATATTTATTGATTTCTTGCCTTCCCTTTTCTACTGTCATTTAAGCACCACTTTCAACACCTCGTCCACTCATTCATTCATTTACTCGTTCACTCACCCACTCACTCACTCACTTGCCTACCCACCATCCGACCAACAAACCAACCACTTCAATTAACACCCAGCCCACCCACTCACCCACTTTCCGCCCACCCAGCCACCCACCTCAACACTCTCACCCACTCACCCACCCAGCCACCCACCTCAACAGTCTCACCCACTTGCAGACTCAACCAAGCAGGGAAGGCTCTCTCTCATCCAGTTAATCTTGAAGAGCAACTTTTCTCGTAGATTCTATTCACCCATCCTGCAGCTGGTCCGTCTCTCTCTCTCTCTCTCTCTCTCTCTCTCTCTCTCTCTCTCTCTCTCTCTCTCTGTGCGTGTGTGTGTGTGTGTGTGTCCTTCCTTCCGTCAATCATTACCCTTTCCTTTGCATTTTCTCCTTCCTTCCTTCCTTCTCTCAGGCAACACACACACACACACACACACACACACACCGAGGCTAGGTTCCGTGTGCGTGGCGTGGCGTGACCAGGAGAGTGAGTGTGTTAGCACGAGAGGACAAGAGTGAGATACTGACTGGGTGCGTCACATCACGTCACACTGTAGGTCCGTCTGTCACACACATCCACATCATTGAAAGACCCCCACCCCACACATATTCTCTCTCTCTCTCTCTCTCTCTCTCTCTCTCTCTCTCTCTCTCTCTTGAACACACCAGACTGGGACCATCCTCGTCTCTCCCTCGGGTTCGGTATTATCATTATTGAGCCACTGCGGTGAGGCTCGGACACACACACACACACACACACACACACACACACACACACACACACACACACACACAGATTGTTATACATATGCATTCACTCACACTCACATACATACACACACGCACAGGTAAAAACAAAATAAATACACACACAGACACACACACACAGATTGCTATACATATGCATTCACTCACACTCACATACATACACACACGCACAGGTAAAAACAAAATACACACATACACACACAGAGAGGGGCAATGGATAGAACAGATGTGATGTGATTCTTGACAAGTGTTCATTATGTATACGTAACCATGGTAACGAGCATCATCAACAACAACAACAACAACAACAACAACAACAACAGCATTATTCGCCTCGTCAATACATGGTACTAAACTGTAAACATCAAACCCATCAAACAACATCCCATTAACCATCACGAGAAGAAAACATCATTATCATTATCATCACTAACATTATCACCTTCATCACCATCTCTCTAGTCGACGAAAATGACATTAATTCAAGTCAATATCTCTTTCAACACCACGACCACTCAACCATACATACATATACATACATATAGCGATCAGTCAACCACACTACAGTAAACATTTCGACCACTCAACCACTCTACCATAAATATTGCGATCAGTCAACCAGTCTACCATAAATATTTCGACCACTCAACCATTCTACCATAAATATCACGATCAGTCAACCAGTCTACCATAAATATTGCGATCAGTCAACCAGTCTACCATAAACATTTCGACCACTCAACCATTCTACCATAAATATCACGATCAGTCAACCACTCTACCATAAGTATTGCGATCAGTCAACCAGTCTACCATAAATATTTCGACCACTCAACCATTCTACCATAAATATCACGATCAGTCAACCAGTCTACCATAAATATCACGATCAGTCAACCATTCTACCATAAATATCACGATCAGTCAACCACACTACAGTAAACATTTCGACCACTCAACCACTCTACCATAAATATTTCGACCACTCAACCATTCTACCATAAATATTACGATCAGTCAACCTCAGTATCGTAAACATCACATCCACCCAACGCCACTTTCCCAATCAGCGTTGTTGTACCAATACGTCACTGACTATGTCCTCTCCCCTCACCTCCCTATACTGTGTGTGGACACTCAGGATTACCCTGCAAAGACCAGTTTTGTGTGTGTGTGTTTAAGTGTGGTTATGTGCGTGTGAATATGTGTGCTAAAACCTGCATAAATAATAAATTGGTATAGGATGTATTTTTGTGGATCAACATTCTTGTGTGTTAATGTATTTGAGAGAGAGAGAGAGAGAGAGAGAGAGAGAGAGAGAGAGAGAGAGAGCAGTGAGTGTGGCAGGCAGTGAGGGCAGGGGGACATGGTCTGCCAGGCCAGGCTTAGGGCGGGGGAGTTGCCAGAAAGGGAGGGGGAGGGAACCAGCGGTCGACGACTGAGGGAGAGGAACGCACGGGTGTAGGGAGGACAGAGGAGGAAGGGAGAGGGAGATAATGGAAGGGGTAGGAGGAAGGGGGGAGGAGGTAATGGAGGATAAAGATAGAGGAGGGTGGAAAAGGGAAGACAAGGATAAAGAAGGAAGGGCAAGGGAGAGAGAATTGGAGTGAAGATGAACCAAAACTGACAGACAGACGAACAGAGGCGAGACAAGTTGGGAATGTGACTAAAAGACAGGACAAGTAAATAGAATGATAGAGTAACGAATGGGAGAGTATAGAAGGAAAGAGTGAAAGATGGAGGCAACGGATGAAACAAGAAGAGGGAGGAAAGGACACATAAACAGAATGGAGGAAGAGAGACGAAGAAGAGGAAGGAGAATCATGTGAAAAAAAGTATAGAGAGAGAGAGAGAGAGAGAGAGAGAAAAAAGAGAGAGAGAGAGAGAGGAGAAGGAGGGTTGGCCAGGTTTAGGTTTGTGGTTGATGGTGTTGTTAGTATTCCAGGGATGGTTATGGCTGGCTGGCTGGCTGGCTGGAGGGGAAGGGAAGGGAAGGGAAGGGAAGGGAAGCAGGGAGAGACTTTTTGATGCATCCACCTACCCACCTATATCCACACACCTACCCACCTATATACAAACACACATACACAGTATATTCGCACACATACCTCTCACCTTACCTAACTACCCTAATGATATGTAATAAGTATATACTTATACAGACGCATTCTGACAGATAATAATTCACAAGCGGAAATAGATAAATACACATAATCTCTAATACAGAACATTAAAACACACACACACACACAAATTACAGTTCCATAATAATTGGTATAGGATATATTTTGGTGCAGCAACATTTTTGCGTGTGACTTTAACATCTGAGAGAGAGAGAGAGAGAGAGAGAGAGAGAGAGAGAGAGAGAGAGAGAGAGAGAGAGGACAGACGTAAACAGAGCCTGGGGAGTGTGACACGGAACACTAACACACTCATCTCTAATAATGGGAGGGATTAAGGCGGAGGTTATGATATTGTCAGCGGAAAGGAGGAGGAGGCGGCTACTTATTCCACCTAACTGCACGCCATGAAACAGACCACATACTATTATCTTACAAGTATTCTGATTTGGTTTTATTTTCACAGATTTGAGCATCCAGTTAACCTCCCAAATGTTACTTACTCCCTTTTTTTAATGTAACTATACCCTACACCTCGATTCTTGAAGTCATATGCTAAGAGAGATGTATAATATGAAGTGGGTTTTGTATCGTCTTGCTGTTGAGGTGGGTGGGTTGTAGGTGGGTGGGTGATTAGGTGGGTTTTATGTGACACGAGAGGGTGAGTGGTGGGTGGGTGATTAGGTGGGTGGGTGGTGGGTGGTTAATTGGGTGTGGCAGAGACGAGAGGAGCAGCAACACCCACACGTCCCCTCTGCCCTCCCTCACTCACTCACTCCATACCCCCCTGAACTCTCCCCTCCCTTATCTCCCTCTCCCCTACCCGGGTGTGTGTGTTTGCCTTAGTGATGTATCGCGGCTCACTCCTGTCCTGCTCTCCACACTCGTTAGCTCTCTCTCTCTCTCTCTCTCTCTCTCTCTCTCTCTCTCTCTCTCTCTCTCTCTCTCTCTCTCTCTCTCTCTCTCACATTGCCTCGCCCTCATGCCCTTCCCTCCACCCTTCCATCCCTCATCCATTTCGGGACACGCACCCTTGCCTCCCTGTCATCTGCTGCCACCCATGCTACATCACACAGTCCCCTCCTCATCATCATCCCCCTCCTCTTTCCTCTCCTCCTCCTCCTCCTACTTCTCCTCTACCCTCTCCCCCTCCTCCTCCTCTTGCCCCGCCTTCCCTTCGACCCTCACAACACTCACCACCATCACTACAAACCAGACACCTCAGCCACTTCATCCCTGCGTCACACCTCAAACACCATCTTTACCTCACACCTCAAACACTTCTTTCCTGCCTCACACCTCAGCCACTTCTTTCCTGCCTCACACCTCAAACACCATCCCTGCCTCACACCTCAAACACCATCTTCACCTCACACCTCAAACACTTCTTTCCTGCCTCACACCTCAGCCATTTCATCCCTGCCTCACACCTCAGCCACTTCTTTCCTGCCTCACAACTCAAACACCATCTTTACCTCACAACTCAAACACCATCTTTACCTCACAGCTCAAACACCATCCATTCCCTCTACACCTCAAAGGCAATCCCTCCCTCTTTGACTCAAACTTTATCATCCCTGTTTCTGATATGACTACCTTCACCTCCCACTTTTTCACCGTCTTTGCCTTCCGCCTCCTTGCCTGTCATCTCACCACCATCATCACCACCACCACTACTCCCCTGCCTCAAACTAACCTAATTCAGCTGTCTCTCACCTTTTCACCTCTGCCTCCCACACCACATCACTCTATACTTTTACCACACCATCTTGTCCCTCTTATACTATGTCACTTCTGTCTCCCTCACCACCATGTCATCACCTCTCCCTCCCTCCTTCTCTCAGCACGTCATCACCTCTCCCTCCCTCCCTCCCTCACCATATATATCATCACTACCTCCCTAACCACACCACCCCAGTCTCCCTTCCTCCACTCCTTCCATTTCTCCTTCACTCCCTCCTTCGCCACTCCACCAGATTCCGGCACTCCCATATTTTTTACAGCTGTTGACTACATTACGTCCCTCCACCTTACCCCTTTCTCTCCCTCCCTCCACTCACCTCCTCCACATTCGGTGTAATTCATCTTCCACTCAGTCACTTCACTTCTCTCTTCCACTCCCTCATCACAAAACATTACATTATTTGAGAGAGAGAGGGAGAGAGAGGGAGAGAGAGAGTGTGTGTGTGTAGGGGGGTTAGAGGAAGGGACAGGGAGGGTATTGGAAGTTCCTCACCTCATTCACAGCCATCACCAACCAGTCACTCCACCCACTCACTCCACCCAGCCAGCCAGTCATTCAGTTCTCCTTGACTCACACCCGCACCCTCCGTCACCCTCCATCACCCTCATCAAGACCCTCCCTCACTACAACCCCAAATCCCCCCCTTCCCGTGCCCCTCTTATTGCACTTCTTTACATCACAACTTCCTTCCTTAATCCATCCCTCCATCCACCCCATCTAAACCCTGACCACCACCCTCATTCTCCTTCCTTCCTTTAGCCCTTCTCTCTTCCCTCCTCCCTTTCTCCCTCCACATCCCTCACTCCTTCCCAGATCCCTCCTCTCTCTCTCTCTCTCTCTCTCTCTCTCTCTCTCTCTCTCTCTCTCTCTCTCTCTCTCTCTCCACTAGCATCACCACCTCCATCTACTATCCTCGTAACTCCTACTCTAACTACCACCAATCTCCACCGTTACAAGCATCTCCAACCGCCACGTCTCAGAAAATGATAACTTACACGCATCTCTGTCAAGTCACAAGTGTGCGAGTAAATCATTAACGTCAAGGGAGGGACAGGCTAAATGAGAGGCCAACGAACGATCTTCCAAACAGAGTGGGATCGGTGGCGGAAGGTGAAAGAGACATAGCAACACAACTCATTACTCTATCTGTACAGTTTCCAAAAATAAAGTGGACAAGGGATTTACATTTTATCATCGGTGGATTCTGAGTTACAATAAAAACACTCACACTGGCAAATGAAAGAAATTAATCATCAAACAGTTTAGATGGGCAGGACAGAGACCTTTTTTTATTTTTTATTATATACGTGTATGAGTGAATGTGAATCTGAGAATGGATGTCATCTGAGAACAGTTTGTGGGGCGGGTTGGGGGGGGGGGGAGTGATACCAAGAACACATAAGGCCACAGGTGGGCCTTTTCTTGACGGCAGCGTTTTTCCCACCAGGAAGTTCATTATAGGATCGGAAGGATCTAGCCTAAATATCCTTCACAAAGGTTCAAATCTCCATATTTCTGGACACACGTAGCATCAATAATTTTGCATTTTATAAAGACTTGATGCTTATATAAAAGATGGCTACAATGCCAGTCTATCTTATGGTTGTTTAAAAAAAATATACGAAAAACTTACTTATAGAATTCCCATTACTCGTACAGTACGGTACATGTCCTTATAGCATTAACAGAAAATATGGTCCCTAAGACGTAATGTGAAGGTTGGCAGGAAGGTGAATGAAATGAGGACTCTATAAAAGGTTTGTAAAATATCGGGGAAGAGTAAAAGGAGGATATTGCACTGTCTGGAAGTAGAAGGCTAGTGCATGATAACGGTATAGTGTAGTTCCCTCCCCGACCACCCTCATAACGCCTGTGGTGCTAGTGGTAATAGTGGCAGTGGTAGGGGTGGTCCTTTGTTAGGGGTGGTCCTTTGGTAGGGGTGGTCCTTTGGTAGGGGTGGTCCAGTGGTCACCCCTTATTTCCCTTCACTCACCCCCTTCCCCATAACTCCCCCCCCCCCCTCACCACCACCACCACCACACCCTCAATATCCTGTTAATGGGATTTTTTATGTGAATGATGTTTTGGCCACACGCTGTGCCACCTCGCTCACACGCTGCCATCACCACACGCTGCGTCATCTTATCCACACCCTTCCTTCCCCTCCCACCACCACCACCACACTATTCTCTCCACATTACATCATCCCTCTCCACACCTACTTTCATTCTCAACACTATATCATTTTTCTTTCCACATCACATTGAATCATTCCCTCATTCTTTCCACATCATATAATCCTTTCATTTTTTCCACACCACATCATTCTCTCATTCTTTCCACATCATATAATCCTTTCATTATTTCCACATCACATCATCATCCTCTCATTCTTTCCACACCACATCATTCTCTCATTCTTTCCACATCACATCATTGAATCATTCCCTCATTCTTTCCACATCATATAATCCTTTCATTTTTTCCACATCACATCCTCTTCCTCTCATTCTTTCCCCATCACATAATTTTCTCATTTTTTCCACATCACATCATCATCCTCTCATTCTTTCCCCATCACATCATTCTCTCATTCTTTCCACATCACATCCTCCTCCTCTCATTCTTTCCACATCACATCATCTCTCATTCTTTCCACACCTTTCCTCATTTTTAACAACCTTTCTCCCTTTCTCCATCTCACCACTCCACCATCCTACACACACAACATCATCTCGTAATTTCAATCCCATCCCATCCCCTTCAAACCTTTTCTCTTTCACCACAAGCCACTATCCTCAACTCCAACCCAACTTTACTTCCACTCCAATCCCCTCAGGTCATCAATCAGTCCATCACACATCAGTCCATCAGAGACAAATACGAGCCTAAATCATTTTGTATGTAAACATTTGTCATCAGCCACAAAGAAACAGACACCACTACATATTTTTAATTTTCCCATATTAACACTGAACGGAAATTATTAACCCTATGAGAGAGAGAGAGAGAGAGAGAGAGAGAGAGAGAGAGAGAGAGAGAGAGAGAGAGAGAGAGAGAGCTTTCGGATATCATATTGTGTAAGCATATCGGACGTATAATGTAAACAAGTGTATATTCTAGACAGATATGCAGGAGTATCCGCTTACAGGGATTGATATACAACCAAAAGAATGTGTAATTTCAACATTCTCTCTCTCTCTCTCTCTCTCTCTCTCTCTCTCTCTCTCTCTCTCTCTCTCTCTCTCTCTCTCTCGTTCATCTACAGCTACTGCTCTCACTAACAGTTATGGAGCCCCCACTTGCCTGGCTAATGCAATGATCTATTTTCATTACGCTTATTTCCATTACCCCCGCTTACACAACTACCCGTTCCATAATAACACAATTACCGGCACCAACACTGTCAGTCCTTGCTAATGTGGCCTGGTTTGGTGTGTGTGTGTGTGTGTGTGTGTGTGTGTGTGTGTGTGTGTGTGTACATGCTTTCAATTCCCTCTCTATCCTCTCTTCTTTGCCTGTTCCCCCCCTACACACACACACATACGCCCTCCTTCCTCTCTTCTCCTCCTCTCCTCCAGACCACCGACCCGACTGTCCCCTTCCTACTACCTTCCCCCTTTTCCTCCCTCTTTTCCATCATCCCTGCCTGTTTCTATTCCCTAACCACTGGCTGACCCTCTTTCCCAATTCCCCTAACGCCTCTGCCCCCGCCTCCTCAATTTCCTCCACCACACTGCGTCCCAGCCCACCCACCCACCCACAATCCCCTTGTTCCCATTTCACCCTGTCCAATTTTTCTATTAATCGGTTTTTGGTTACAGTGAGAAGGGAAGGCGAGTATAACAGGACTGACATTGCTTTTCTTTCCTTCATCCTTCGTTTTACAAGCTCCGTATGGGGTTCGCTTTTCTCTGTCTCGATGTGAGGTTCCCTATAAACACCAGAAAAATATTTGAGGTACGAAAAAAAAAAAAAAAAGACTGATTGGGTAAAAGTGCCTTGTGTAAACCTCTGCTCCTTCTACAAAACCTCTCCTACCTTCCCCCTCACTACCAAACCCTCCCGTTTATCCCCTATCTCCCCCCCCTTCCCTCCCCCCCGTGTCCCTGATGGTGTGGGCAGGTCAGGGGTCGGGGTGTGATCGACCATTGTAGCGAGGAGTCGGAATTACTGCCTGACTGGTTCCCCCTCCTCCACACCCCTCCCCTGATGTCCCACGCCTCCCCTTGCCCCTACCCCCTCCCTGTCCTCTCTCATGCCTCCCCTGTTCCCTCCAATCTCCTCTCATTTTGCCTCATAAAGCCCCTCATTCTCCTCTTCCCTTCTTTTTTAGTTCGCAACTCTCCTCCATCTTCACACACTTCCTTCCCCCTTCCTCTTATTACTGTCTCTTATCCCTCTTCCTGTACTGTCTTACCCCTCCATTCCCTTCTCATTTTGTTTCACACTTCCCTCTCCCGTCCCCTCCGCCACTGATAATCCCTCTACCCCATCATCATCATCATCATCTTTCTCCATTTCTGCCTAAACCCCAACTCTGTTCTCCACTTCTCTCTACTGCTGCTCTACTCTTTCCCCTTAGTGCTGCTACACTCTTTCCTCTTACTGCTGCTACACTCTTTCCTCTTATTCCTCTCTGCATCATCCCTTCCCTTTCCTGTACGTAGTTTTACCCCCAACCCTCCCTTCAACAACCCGTCTCCATGCTGCAGTCACATCCCTTCCATTCTTTCCGCCTCACTCCCTCCCTATACTGTCCCTGTACTCTCCCCTTCCCTTCCTGCCATACCCTCTCCCCTACTGCAGTCAAATCCCCACTTGTTACTGTCCCCCTTTATCCTATCCCCTTCCCTCCTTCCTCCTCCTTTCTGCTTCACTTTCTTCCTTTACTTCTCTCATCTCTCCTTCCTTTCCATTTTCCTCTTACTGCTGTCTCGTACACTCACTTCCTACCAGCCTCACTCTTTCCCCTACTCCCCCCCCATCTCCTCTTTCCTGCCTCTCTTTTACCTACTCTCCCCCCCCCTATCCTCCTCACCCCCCATCCTCCTACCACCCACCCCACCTTTGCTGCTGCCACACCCCGCCAGTCTCACCCTGACACCCCAACTTTACTTTCCCTCACCGTGTCCTGTCCCCCCTCCATCCCACCCCCTACCCTTTGTCCCTTACACCAGTGTCCTGCCTTTGTGTGTGTGTCCTGGCCCCCTTGTTCTCTCCCCATTATCCTTGTCCTGATCCCCTTATCCTGTCCCCCCCCTAGTCTCTACCCCTATCCCTCGTCAATGTCTCTGATCCATACCTACAATCCCATGTAACCCGTTCAGCCATACTGTACACTCACCCTCATACAATATAGTCCCTTTGCTCACCCTGTAGACCTATTTTTCATCTTGCTGTTTTTTTCTCTTTGCTGACTTTTCCTGTTTGTATCATTGTTGTTTTTTCTCTTTGCTGACCCTGCCTGTTTGTATCACTGTTGTTTGTTGTTTTTCTCTTTGCTGATTTTTCCTGTTTATATCATTGTTGTTTTTACTCTTTGCTGACCCTGACTGTTTGTATCATTGTTGTTTTTTTACTCTTTGCTGACCCTGACTGTTTGTGTCCTTGCTGTTATCCCTTGCTTCTTTTAGTCTCAGTTTCTCGTCCTTTAACTCTCCCTCCTATACTGTTCCTACCTGTCTTTCATCCTTCTGTTATTTTTTTTCCTTTATTTTTGTCACTATCCCGTTACTGTCCCTGTCTAGCTCCATGCAATACTTTTTCCTGACAGTGGTGGTGGTGGTGGTCTCAGAATAGGTAACTGGATATACGTGGGTGTATCTGTGTGTGTTGTATATGAGTGTGTTAGTGTGCATGTGTGTATTGTTGATGTGTGTGTAGACGTTTGTATTTGTTTATAATATTATATAGTCAGATGTGTATTTTCCTTGCGATAAAAGGAAGAAAAGAGACTGTGTGTGTGTGTGTGTGTGTGTGTGTGTAAGAGGTGCAGGTGGCACTCCCGGGTTAGTGTCAGGGAAGTGTCAGTGCAGACCTTCCCTCTCCCTTACTCCCCTCCCTCCCTCCCTTCCTCCATCACCTTAACGAACACCAGCAGGCCTTTACCCTCACACCCTCACGCACGCACACACCAACAGGATTGCACTTTCTCTCTCTCTCTCACACACACATACAGTTACACGCACACGCCCTCACGCACACAACATTTCACGTATATCCTAAAGCTCACGCACCTTCACACATACACACACACACGTCCAAGCACACAGCACCAGTTGAAGGGACAGTAAACATCTCTTGGAACACCTGCAGCCTCCCTCACCACACACACAGACAGACAGACAAGCAGGCAGGCAGGCAAGCAGACAGACATGCAAACAGGCAGGCAGGAAGGAAGGCAGAGACAGATAGTCAGAGCAATCATGATATCCATTCACTCTATCACGGCGGTACACTCATGCACACACACACGTACACACACACGTACACAACTCACACGCACATAATGAGATTACACACACATTTTGTTTTCATTTATATATATATTCCATTCAGAGGAAATACAATTTATGTACCGTATAACAAATCCTAATACATTTAGAACAGTTCTATTCCAACGTTCAACTTCTCTTCCCTTCGTTTTATTTTTCTATGTTACTCCGACGTTTCCAATTCATCTTCCCCTACCAACCTCCCCTTCTCCCATCAGCCGCCTAGCTCCTGCCCTCCTAGACTATTTCTGTTGCTTCCCCTACACCAGCACAATCCTCATCCCTTTCTCCTCCCTCCTCTCCAGCACACCATCAGCGCTCTCCTCCTCCTGCTCCTCCATTTCCTTTTTCTTCCTTTTATTCATCTTCTTTCTCTTCTTTTTTCCAGTTTCTCTCTGTTCTTTTATTATTCCTTTCGCCTTCCTTCTCTTTCCACTTCACAGGCACTCTCCTCTTTCTCCTCAAACATCACTCTCAATCATCCTTCCTATTCTTCCTTCTTCTCCAGTAACGTTCTCCTTCCTTCTCCCCCTCCCCCACTATCATCACTCCCACTCTTCCCATCCACCACCAACCTCTTCCAACCCTGCCTGCCTCTCACCTCGCCCTCATTCCTCCCCCCCCACCTCCCCCCATCGTCATAGCCGCACCCATCTCCTTCCTAGTCCCTCCTCCTCCCTCCACCACTCCCTCCTCCTCCCTCCACCACTCCCTCCTCCTTCCCAGTCCCTCCACCTCCCTCCACCACTCCCGTCTGCCACATCTGCAGCCGCTGTCCTACTTCCCTCACTGCTAAACCTCATTCCCTATATTAGTAACAACCTCCCTTACAACACAACCTGCCCTCCTTCCCTGTTACACATCCCCTTTCACCCACTACAGGGCCCCCTTCCATACTATAATAATATCAGCTTATAATATCAACTTGCCCTCTTACAATTCCTCCCTTCCAAACACGTCATCTCTTTGCCATACAGCCTGCCGTTAATCCCCTTCAATCATTATAGTGTCCCCTGCCATACCACCAGTCCTTCCATCCATCCCTGTCAATACCCTCGTCATTTCATATTCGTCCTGTCATCCATACCTGCTACCCATTTTCTCATACAATTTCCTATTCATGCCAAAACACCTTCATTTATTTTCAGGTTTTACACACACCACAACAACCACACACTCCACTGACCCCTAACCCATTTTAACACATCACTGCCCCATCCATAATACCACATCCATATTATCCATGTCTCAAGTTTACCTATAGAAAATAGCCTATCATTTCCACAACCATATTTAAGACCCGTCCGCACATTAATCAGTCTCATTGATAACACTACAACCACCCATATCACAAACGACCCCCACTCCACAGCCCCCATCCATACCACACATCCATCCTATACATACATCACTCCCTCTCACCAGATACCTTAGATCCTCCCTGTAACACAACCCCCACTCACTACACAACTCCCTTCCTTGTCAGCAGTCCCCATCTGCCTCCGTCACGGCCGAGTCCCACCCCTCCTCCCCCTCCCTCGCTAAAGCCAGGTAAACAGACCCTGGATGGAGCAGGCCGGGGGGCAGGGGGGGGGGGGGGACGAGGGGCGGTTGCTGGCTTCCTCCAGACACTTCCTTTGGTGCTCCGCTGAGAACAATGGCGGGGTCGAGACACGATAAAGTGCTTAAGACTCAGCCCTCAGTGGTGTGGTGGTGCCGCCCTTCCTCCTCTTCTCTCCTTCCTGACTCTTCCTCTCTCTCTCTCCCTCCCTTCTCTCCTTCCTTACCCTGTCTCCCTCCCACCCTTCCTGCCCTTCTCCTGTCTCCCTCCCACCCTTCCTGCCCTTCTCCTTTCTTGCCCTCCCTCCACCCTCCTCCTCTCTCGCTCTCTTCTTCCGTATACCCTCCCTCCCTTCCTGCTGTTTCCTACCGACGTCAGCCCGTCTATTCCCGTTCCTCCTTCCCACCCGCCTTTTTTTCCGTCTCAGACCCTTCTGCTTCTTCCCATCCACTGCGCCACCTTCCCTTCCTTTTCCCCCTTCCAGCATTTCCTCCTCCCCTTCCCGTCTCCCCCCTTCCCGCATTCCCTCCAATTTCTCCCCATCCACAACTACCTTCCCTCCCTCCCTCCTCTTTCCCTCCCAACCAACCCTCAGTCTCTCCCCCTCTCCCCCTCCCTACTACGGACACACGACACCCACCAACGCGGAGAGTCACTGCGGACATGGTTAACGTCACCACTTATAGGCAGTGCTGCGGACACGATCAATCCTCCCACCACCACCACCACCACAACATTCATCCGCTGTGCACTGATCCATCTACTTGTATTCTGATTCCATTTACTTACACCATTTCACCGTCATCACACATTTACACCCTGACATCACATACTAACAGCAATTTATAATCACCATAATAATAATCACTGTTCATTACTGTACAAGCTCTAATGTCACCATCACAACAATAACCCATTTTATATCACTACAACACCATCAATGTAGTGGAATAAACACCACCACATGTGCCACCATCATACACCAATATACCTCACTACCACCATCACCCACCACTACCTCACAACCACCATCACCCACCACTACCTCACTACCACCAAAACACCCCACCAACCAACCAACCACCTCGACAACTGGCCGCCTCGACAAGGTGGGGTCAGATTGCCTATTGATCTCCAGGCTTGATCCCAGGGTCGAAATTCAGGCCAGGTTCCCTCTTGAGTGTAAGAGTAAGTTGACGGCAGAAATTCACATCAAACTAACTTACGTAATATGAGCCACACGAGATTAAAGGAGAGAGTGTAATAATTCTACCTGGTGAAAACGTGTCAGGTAAACATTTTCATTCAACCAAGTCCATATTTATTTATGATGTGTGAGTGGGTGGATTAAACCTCAGAATAAGTAAATGCGTAGTTATTATAATTATCATATCGAGATTCATTATGTATGTATGCACCGAATTCCTTTGCGAGTCGATACAAATCTATATAAGGTTCACGGGCAAATAAGCAAAGGGAATACAACTCAACCTTAACGACATCAGCACCAGACCAGACAGGACACGCAACACAACAATATTGTAACCTCGGTTGTTCCATGGTTGGTCGCTTCTCAATTGTGGCACCCCGAGATGGCACTTATGGTATTAAAGTGGATGTAAATGTAAAGGTCAGGCAGTGGGTAGGTGGCTCAAGGCAGGCAGGGGTACTGTGCATGGGGGCAGGTTGGCCAGGTTACCCTATATACATTCACAGAACTTCACTTTGATTTACTTCACTTTACATGACTTCACTTTGATTTGATTTACTTCACTTTACATGACTTCACTTAACCTTCCTTTACTTCACATGACTTCACTTAACCTTCCTTCACTTCACATGACTTCACTTGACCTTCCTTCACTTCACATGACTTCACTTAACCTTCCTTCACATTACATGACTTCACTTAACCTTCCTTTACTTCACATGACTTCACTTAACCTTCCCTCACTTCACATGACTTCACTTCAATTGATTTCACTTACTTCACTTTACTTGACTGATTTCATCTGGTTTTAACTTCACTTGACTTCACTTCCTTAATAGACTCCCGGACAAAAGATCTAATAATAAAGATGTTTTGAATGTGAGATGTAATGACACGTGGGTAGGTATGACCACAACAATACACATATACATTTTCTCTCCTTCAGGTTTCATACACGATCCACATATTTAATAGCACACGTTGAAGGGCAAGACTAAGAGAAGAATATTAAATACGCGACTGTTGTAATTAATAAGCAAAGAGTCTCTCCACTTATGTAACACCCTTCCACCACTCCTCACCAATTAATAATAGAGGAAAAGTGTGTTGCCTATAATTATGTTGTACTTTATGGTCGTAATGTAACAATTTAAAGGTGTAACGAGCTGCATACGAACCAGAATGATACTTTGGACACAGCAACAATAAATGGACTACGGTATAATGCTATAATATTTTACCGTGTGTGTGTGTGTGTAAGGGAACGTGTGTGTGTGTGTGTGTGTGTGTGTGTGTGTAAGGGAACTTGTGTGTGTGTGTGTGTAAAGGAACTTGTGTGTGTATCTGTACAGTACATGGGTAGGTAGGTAGGTAGGTATAAGGGGCAAGTATAAGCAGGGAGGAATAATGTATAGGGTGAGCGTGGCCGAGCACTCAAGTGAATCCTTTGCCCACCTTCCCCACCAACCAACACACACACACACACACACACAAGGACACTACAATAGCTTCACCCTCCATCACTCACTCACCAAGTCCACCTTCCTCCTTCACACATCACCACACCTTTACCTCCTCCCTCCTCCATCATACGACTACCTACCTCCTTCATTCCTTCCTCCTTCACACATCACCACACATTTACCTCCTCCATCATGTTTCTACCTCCCTCCTTCCTTCCTTCCTTCCTCCTTCACACATCACCACACCTTTACCTCCTCCATCATGTTTCTACCTCCCTCCTTCCTTCCTTCCTTCCTCCTTCACACATCACCACACCTTTACCTCCTCCTTCCTCCATCACTCACTTACCATGTCAGCCTACCTCCTCTTTTCTCCTATACACATCACCATATCTTCTCCTTCACTTCCTTCCACACCTCAGCAGACCTCTCCTTCATTTATTTTCTTACTTCCACACTTCACCAACTTTCCTTCACATCTCTCGTCTTACCAGCACCTCTCAACAATCTTTACCTCCTTCACACTTCACCATACTTCTCCTTTATGTCCTCCCTCACCTCCATAGACCTTTTTCCTCTCACCACATTCCTTTCTTTTATACTTAATCAGTCTGTTCTTTCATCCCTTTAATACTTTCACACCTCACACGATATCTCCTTCCTTTCCACTTACATTTCTATCCTCCCTCCTCCTCCACCTCCCCCACCATGCAGGCACCTCCACCACTCTCCACACCTCATCCGGTTTCTAATCATCTCACCAGACCCAACTTCCACTTTTAGTCTCCTCCTCCTTCCTTCCCTCCCTCTACCCCCAACACACACACACACATATACCATTACTACTAACCTCCAACCCCACATTTTCCTACTTCCACACCACACATCCGACACCACCAGCAATACCAATTCCCCCTTCCTTCTAACCCCAACACACATGTAGACTATTACCACTAACCTTCAACCCCAACTCTTCCTTCTTCTGCCACACCATGCACACCACACGACCACCACCACAAACTGAACTCTGCCTTTTTCTACAACCCCATCTCATCCTTCTTCCACACCATACATCCACCACCAAAACTCCACCTCTATTTATTTATTCCACACCATACCACCACTACCACCCCACTATCTTCCTTCTTCCATAATACTCCCAGCACCATCACAACCACATTTCATTTTCTTCCACATCATAAATCCACCACCACTACCCAATCTCTTTATATTTATTCCACACCATACCTCCACTACCCCTACTATCACAACCACATCACATTTTCTTCCCCACCATACACCCACCATCACAACCCCACATTTTCTTTCTTCTACACCACCACCACCACCGACACAACCGACCTTGCTGTCAACGCCCTTCCTTCCTTTCTTCCCCCATCTTCTGCAGTGGTTGGTTGGTTGGTTGGTTGGTTGGTGGTGGGCGTGAGTGACCTTACCTCCTTGCCATAACCCGCACCAGACCTGAATTCCACCTTCAGTCAGGCCCTAGTAAGGAGAGGGGCGGGCAGACACGACCCCCACTACGGATGAAAGTGGAGGAAGGAGGAAGAGGGAAGGGGGAGGGAGGCAGCTGTGGATGAGGGTGGAGTACAGGTGAGTGGAGGATCGATGGTGGTGGTGGTGGTGGTGGTAGGTGGGGTGGAGACCGTGGAGTACAGATTGAAGGTGGAGAATTGATGGTAATAGTGGAGGGTAAAGTACAGGTGGAACGTGAAGTGGTGGTGGAGGTGATAAATATACAGGGTGGAGAGGAGGTAATTATAAGATGTGGTGTACAAGTGGAAAGTGGAGCAGAGGTCTTGGTGGAATATGAAGCAAATATGCAGGGTGCAGCTGAGATGAAAGGTGTGGACTGCAAGTGGAGGAAAAAGTGGTGGAAATCTGAAGGAGGCAGAAGTGGAAAAAAAGAGTGGGGGGGGGAGTCCTATTAGTGGAGTAGATGTGCGGTGGATAAAAGTGTGGAGTCGAAGGTGGATAGAGTGTATAAATAAGAAGCATATATTCCTAGTGGAGCAAATGCATGGTGGATGAGTGTGTGGAGTGAGAGGTGGATATAGAGTTGTGCAATGGTGGAGTGAAAGTGGAAGAGACGCAGACAGGAAGTAACAAGAGAGCAATGCGAGATAAAAATGAAAATGAAACGAGGGGTGATGGTGGAGAGGTGAAGTGATTGTTGGTGATGGTGGAGAAGGGAAGTGATTGTTGGTGTAGGGGTGGATGGAAAGGGGAAGTAAGTGGTGGTGATGGTGGTGGATGGAGAGGGGAAGTGATTGTTGGTGATGGAGTGGATGGAGAGGGGAAGTAAGTGGTGGTGATGGTGGTGGATGGAGAGGGAAAGTAAGTGGTGGTGATGGTGGTGGTGGTGAGAGGGTGACGACGAGTGGTGTTGGAAGGGGAGAGGTAACGACAGGAATTGATGCGACCATGAGGAAGAGAGAGAGTGAGATAGGGGAAGGGGAAGTACTGTACCTGTGTGTGTGTGTGTGTGTGTGTGTGTGAAAGAGAAAAGGACAAACGAGCATACAGATATAAATACTCTCTCTCTCTCTCTCTCTCTCTCTCTCTCTCTCTCTCTCTCTCTCTCTCTCTCTCTCTCTCTCTCTCTCTATATATATATATATATATATATATATATATATATATATATATATATATATATATGAGTGTGTGTGTGTGTGTATATTATATATATGTATATTTGAAATGTATTAAAAATGTTGTATTTATTTTGTCTACTTGTATAAGTTTAAGATTTTGTATCAATATAAGTTTAAGTTTGTAGAGTTGATGTACCAGTGGTGCATCAACTAATTGAACTGTATTACTATGTATTCTGCTGTTCAATAAACGAGCCTCACCCAAAGGGGCAAAATTGTCAATTCTCTCTCTCTCTCTCTCTCTCTCTCTCTCTCTCTCTCTCTCTCTCTCTCTCTCTCTCTCTCTCTCTCTCTCTCTCTCTCTCTCTCTCTCTCTCTCTCTCTCTCTTAAGCTGCAAATATATATTCACCAGATTGCAACGGTCGGATGACAAGAACCACCAGAAATGAAGTGCAAAGTAAACAAAACCCTGGAGAATCTGAGAAACCACTGGGGCAGCTTCAAGTACTGTAAGAGTGTGAGTGAGGAGAGAACAAGGGATGGTGGAGGGGGCAGGCAGGGGGGGCAGGCAGGGGAGGCAGACAGAGGGGGCAGGGAGGTTCAGCGAGTAGTGGGGTTGGGAGGTGTAGAGGTTGGGGTGGTGGGGGTTCAGAGGGTGATGTGATGGTGATACAATGAGTGGGGTTTGGTGTTGGGGTACAGAGAGGGTGAATGAAGAAGTGAGAGACTGAGTGAGTATATAAATAGATAGGTATGTAACTGATTGACCTACAAAGTGAGTGAGGGGTTGAGTGCGTGGGTAAATGAGTGAGTGAGTGAGTGAGTGAGTGAGTGAGTGAGTGAGTGAGTGAGTGAGTGCGTGAATGAGTGAGTGAGTGAGTGAGCGAGTGAGTGGATAAACACAAGCTCCTCGTGAACAAGTCAATGAGTGAGATAGATAGTAGTGGTAGTGGTGATCTGGTCTCCCTCTTTGATGCAGCCTCTCACAACACTACCACTGAGGGTTTGGAAAGTTTTCGTTGCTTCTCATTAGTTTGGTGGACTGAACAGCTATTACAGGAGCGTCAATTAGTTGGCTTTGTAAACGTTTGGCCCAATTTGTCTTGGTTTACATTACATTTACCGAAAAAGCCAGGAAACGGGATCTGGGAACCGCTACATTTTCACTCGGTTAAAAGAAAATGGACTCGAGTATATTTTTCCCATCTTTTCAAGCTTTTTTTTTTTTTTTTTTTTTTGGAAGGAATGAGATTGCTTAGTGATAATTTGGTTCACTCAAAAATAATGTTGTAAATTCTAGTGGTCAAAAATAGTATTATCAAAACATCAAAATATTAATACGAAAGGACAAGCGTAAAAGCATGTTACTTAGGCAACCTCGGTCAACGTGTGAAGTCTGGTTGGATGGTTGGAGCAGGTGGTGGTGACACAGGCAACAGCTGGTTCTGTTTACACCACGTGAGGAGAAGGTTGGGAGCACGGCACACCACCATCACCACCTTCACACCAACAACACTGTCATAACCACCAGCATCACCTCCATCACCACATACACAATCTTTAAAACTCACTACTACCATCACCGGCAGTCTTACCAACATTCCCCCTTACAATCACCATCATAATTCACACTTCCTTTAAACAACAACATCACCAACATAATTTCAACACTACAACCAACCAACCAACCAACTACCAGCCAACCACTCTCTCTCACAACAACCAACCACAATCACAACAATAACTAACCACCAGCACTACGACAACAACCCACCCACCCACCACTACCACCATCACCATCAGCAAAGTTCTCTCGTCGTGTCAAGAGGAGGAGGAGGAGGAGGAGGAGGAAGAGGGGGAGGACACAGTGTTAATGAGCATTCCCCGGAGCAGGTGTCTTCAGCCAGAAGTGCTTTGCCCGCAACTCTCGTGGGGGGCCCCTGGTGGTGGTGGTGGTATAAGAGGAGGAGAGAGGGGGAGGAGGGAGGGGAGAAAGAATACGTGAGGAGAAAAAAGTGGAAGGAAGAGATGGGTGGTTGTGGAGATGATGCAGGGGTACGATGCGGGTCGGGGAATGACAAAATTAAGGAGAAAAGACGAGGTGAAGAAGAGGTGGTTGAGGAGATGCAAAGGGTAGGATGAGGGTAAACTAAAGATAAACATGTGAGGGAAGACAAGGTGGATGATGATGATGGTGGTGGTGGTGAAGGAGAGACAAGGAGGAGGAGAAGTCGAGGAAAGATAAAAGTGTAGTCAACAAGAGAGGGGAAGAGGTGGATGGTGATGGTGGTGGTGGTGGTGAGGGAAGATGTTGGAATGGGATGGGTACATGGGGGATATGGAGAAAGATGGACGCCAGAGTAAACAACAAGAGGATGAGGGTAGGGGTTGGGTCGTGGGTGGGTAGACTAAAGAGGCGTTGGTTGATAGTGGTGAGGATGGAGGAGAGATAAACGTGAAGGGAGGAGACAAGGGAATGATGAGAGTAGCGACGATAGTGGTGGTAGTGGTGGTGGTTGTAGTTGTGGTGATGGTGGTGGTGTAGAAAAAATAGGAGTAAAAGTGGTACAGACGGAGGAGGAGGAGGGAAATGTGGTCGTGGTGATGGAGAAGGAGATGGAGGAAAGAGAAACGTGAGGGGAGACAATGGGAAGGAGGGAAGGAGGTGTAACACTGGAGGACTGATGGCGTGGCGGTTGTGGTGGCAGTGCTGGGGGGAAGAGATAGTGGTGCAGGAGAGAGAGAGAGAGAGAGAGAGAGAGAGAGAGAGAGAGAGAGAGAGTGAGAGGCTTGCAGGCTTGAGGGGAGACAACGGGTGGTAGAGGAGAAGGAGAAGGTGGAGGAGGAGGAGGAGCTTAAAGGTTGTGGGATGAGCGGCGCAGCTGGTGGGAGAAGCGGTGTGACGCGTGAAAGGTGAGAATGTTGAGGGCGATGTTTTGTTTGTTGAGCGTCGAGCCGGGGACCAAGCCAGCAGCAGCAGCAGCGGGAAAACGAGGAGGGAAGGAGCAGCAAGAGGAAGGAGAAATAAAAGTGCAATATATTTATGGTGTATCGTGGGAAGAGGAGAAGAAAAATTGAGGACGATATATACAGAAATAAAATTCAAGACAAGAGTAGAGAGCATTACGTTGGTATTCATTCACAACTTTTGGCAATGCAGTGTGAAAGGGAAATAAAAGAAGACATTGACAGGGTTTTAGATGAGATGCTAAATATAGACTAAAAAAGGTAAAAGAAGGGTAAAGGTCGGAGTAGATAGGGAGAAATGGAAGAAAGAGAAGATAAAAATCAAGGAACGGATGAGGGAGAAATACAAAGAACTGAGGAGGGAAAACAAATGAAGGAAAGGGAATTGGATGACAAGAATAGAAAAATGAGGCAAAAAAACGACAGAAGGACTGAGAAGAGAGGCAGGGAACGAGGAGGGGAGACAGGGGAAGAAAAGCAGGAAGAGGGGAGATAAAGAGGACAAGTGAAGGCAAGTGAAGACGGGAAACAAGGAACGAGAGGAAAGGCAAGAAGAAGGAGATAAAGAGAGAGAGGATAATAAACGAGGGAAGGAAGATAGATAGTGGAGACAAGAATGGAGAAGAGAAGCAGGAAGAAGGGAGGCAGGATGAGAGAGGGAGGGAGGGAACCCGAGTACACAGGCTGTGAGGCGTTGAGGCCAGAGCTCGGTGGGAGGCCCCCAGCTGTCTCAGGCATTTCTGAGACCAACGAGGGTCCTCCGGTCCTTATTATGTAGGAGGCCCTCAGACCCTCTTGAAGGGGTGTTATCTAATGGTGGGAGCAGGGTGGACGTCTGGTGCAGCAGCAGTAACAGCAGCTACACCAACCACTCCACAGGGCTATATATTCATAAAACAACTCACAACCTATGCAGTAACTCTCACACATACTCTGCCGTTGGCTGGGTTTAAGTTTATTGTATACATTCAGAAATCGGAAGGAAAAGGTACTGGAAAGAAATGTAAATCTTTAACGTAAGTCACGTTCATAAAGTGCTTCAGTACAGTTTATGAACTAAAATGGCGGAGGCGATGGCACAGAGTAGACAAAGTGTGTGCTCTGAAAGTGCCGTGGAACGTGTCCAGACTGAGAGGCAGTGGGTTGGTATGTAGATAGTTAGGCGTGGATGGGTTGAGTGGGAGGGTGAGTGGGTGGGCTTGTACTAGGGTGGGTGTATGGGTGAGTGGGTAGGTGGGAGCGTGGATGGATGGATGATAAGTCGAGTATATGGACGACGAGGGTGGCAGTTGTTGTGTGTCTGATGAAGCTGTTCACTTGCCTGTCCGCCTGCCTCGACTACCACACATCACAGCAGACAGTCACAAGTCCGAGGATGATAAATGATGTCTATTCCTCCACTGGGCAACATCTGTGGTGGTGGTGATGGAGTGTCCGTGAGATGCTGTGTGTATGTGTGTGTGTGTGTGTGTCTGTATGTGTGTGTGTGTGTTGATCTTGTTATGTGCGTGTGATGGTGAGGTTGTTTCCGTAGTATGGTGTGGGTGGTAATGCTGGTAGTGAAGTATTTGTGCCGTGGTGTGTGTGTGTGTGGTGACGATCGTATCCGCTGAGTGGTGTGTATTTGGTGTGGTGATGATGGTGGTGGTGTGTGTAGTGATGATGGTGGTGGAGTGTCCGCTGGGTGGTGTGTGTGTGTGTGTGTGTGTGTGGTCGGCGCACATGGCATCGTAAACAAGGGGTTACGAGCCGGGCTGGTGCCGCAATTTCCGCCTCCGTTCAGGGGCCTGAGTGTGTTGGTGGTGGTGGACACGTTGCCCCGCCCCGACTGGCCCCGCCCCGCATTCCTGGCATCACATAAACCCTTCACTCCAAACATTACACCTTCTCCACATTCCAAACCTCAACACTTACTCAGATCCTCGCTTTTGACATCACTCATCGACTCTTCTTCCTGACATCACACTCGCTCCTTGCACTTTCCTGACATCATTCCCACCCGTCTTAACCCCCTTACATCAAACCCAACCTGACCCTTTTGACACACACACACACACACACACACGCAGCTCCATCATCCCCCTACTCATCCCCCTGACATTAAACCCACCCAACCGACCAGTCACCCAGCCAGCCAGCCAGACCTGTCAGCACATCTCCCTCCCTTACCTACCCAGCCTCCCTCCCTCCCTTACCTACCCAGCCTCCCTCCCTTACCTACCCAGGCTGCCTCATTCCCCCCCTCCCCTGCTCTCCACCGCCATCTGGTCTATAAACATGGAGGGCGACGGTAATAACTAAGCACTTGCATTACTCGGCCCGCTCGCTCGCCCCCCGACACGGTTTCAAAGAGTGCCCGTCCCCCCTCTTTACTCCCCCTACTTGAGCCCCCCGATTCCTACCTTCATGTCCCTCCTGGATGCCCCCCCCCTTCCCTCTCCCCCCCCACACACACACTGTCCCCTGACCACCATTGTCCCCTTACCATCACTACAACGCCATCTAGCAAACAGCCACATCTGTCACCTGAACACCACCTGCGCACCACCTGGCTGTTCCCATTGTCAGATACGCGCCACCTGGATGCCACCTGGACCTGAATATAACCCGACCACCATCACCACCACCACCGTATGAAATCTGATTATCACCTGAATATCACCTGGTTATCATCAGTGACACCTGGACGTAATCATCACCACTACACAACCACTAACCTATATTGTATGTCACTTTATCCCCCACCACTACCACCTTACCATCCCCATCACCACAATCACACAATACGCCTACCACTCACCTTCCCACCCCCACCACTATCATTCCAAAAGTACCACACCTACGTACACCGACCACTTACCACCCCCACCACTACCACGCCACCTGCCTGTCACCTCGCCACTATCACCACTACCACCACTACCACCACTATCACCACTACTACCACCACCTGGCTATGAGGAATGGAAGTGCCGGGAGCCAGACAATGATGAGTGTGAATGGCACTGCACATGGATGGGGCGGGGTGGGGCGGGGCAGACAGACACGCAGAGCAAACCCGACCTCGCCTGGGGCACAGAGGACGGGGCGCGGCGCTATACTCAGGGTAGGGGGGGGAGGGATACAAGAAGTGGGGGATGAAGAGAGGGAGGGAGGGAGGTAAAGTTTGCTCTGGGGCGTTGAAAGAATAGTCACACCGGAAAGAGAGCGAGAGAATGAAAAAAGTAAAGAAAAGTGAGGAGTGATGAACCAACGCAAAAAAAAAAAAGATAAAATAAAAATAATATAAAAAAAATAAAGTACAAATAAAAGATAATCAAACCAGTAGGAAGAACGGGACGGAGAGGGAAGCAGGAGGAGGTAGGGAGGAGTGTACAGCCTTAGGGAGGGAGGGAGGGAGGGAGTGAAGGAGGGGACAAGTTAAGGGGAGAAGAAGGTGGGTGGGTAGATGAGCACGAGGCTAATGTGTGTGTGTACCGTAAGAGGCCAGGGTGGTGCATGAGTTGGTGTGAGGAGAGGAAGAAGAAGAAGGGGGGAAGAGGAAGAGACGGAGTCCCGCTGGTATTCTTAAAAGTAATTCTTTCCTTACATATTTCTTTCCCTGCTAAGGATTTTTCCTTCCCTTCGTTATACTTAAAGAATTCCTTGGAAGGGAAGGGAAAGTTTACACGTTGGTAGCCCTGTGCCTTGGAAAGGATAAATGTGTGTGCGTTTGTACGTCTATTAGCCCTCCGGGCGCAAAATTTAAACAGTAAACACAACCACGCTGTGCTCAGAAGGTTTTGTTTTATGTGATTAAATGTTTCGTAGCATGGTCAGGAGGAATCAGAAGCCTTCAATATTTATACACGATCACAGGGTCCTTAATTAAAGAGAATCAGCAACACAACATCAGTCTCGTTTCCTGTAGAAAAACGATGATAATAATAGACTAATAGTGGTATAAATATAGTGGGAAACTTTGTTCACTTTTACTCGTCATAATTTCTTTGTTTAATATTATATCGAGTTGTGACCAATATATCTGGACACTACAATCATTGCTAAGACTAATGGTATTAAAAAAATTGTATATATTGAATGAAATAATGATAAATAATAAACAAATATATAGCAGCACAAGCAGCATGGTATCAGAGAGGATTAGAGAGGTGGAGTATGGAGTCAGGCGAGTATATGGACCAATCACCACACACTTTACCAATGACGCATACAACCCAGGCCAACACAAATTTTAAACCGTGTATGGTAGGTCTTTAGAAATTTGGAAGAAATGTCTCATTTATTTACTTAACTCTTTTTTCTTCGGTGATACAATACTGTTGCACGTCTTTCCAATATATTATGATGTTATATATAAAACATCAACAGTACATGATAAAATACAACGAAAGAATTATTGAAGGAAAGGGGTAAAACTTTCCTTCATGTTCCAATAATATACTCGATTCAAGGGAAGGAAAATACCGCCGCGAAGGGACTGGAACCTTTATGAATACCAAATTTGTGATATATTTCTTTCCCGTGTTTTTCAAGGGAAAGATTTTTTTAAGAATACCAGCGGGAGAAGCTAAAATAGACAAGAGGAGAAGGGAGAGAGGGAAGGGTTAAAGTGAGCTAGAGAGAAGAGGAGAAGGAGGAAAAGCTGTAAGAGGAGAGGAGGAGGAGAAGGAGAAGGGAGAGGAGGCAGAGTTGGAGTGAGCTAGAGGAGAGAGGAGAGAGGAGGAGGAAGAGCTGTAAGGGGAGAGAGACGTAAGAGGAAGAAGAGGTGGATGAGTTGAAGGGGAAGGACTGGGAGGATAACGATGGGTGGGAACGAAAGGTGGAGTAAGAGGTAAAAGAAGTAAATGAAGGAGCAAAAGAGGTAAAAGTAAGGAGATTGCCGAGAGTGGAAGGGAGTGGGAGTGGACCAGACGCTGCTGTACATACAAGGAGTGGGAGTGGCAGTATAGGTTGCGCCTCTCATAGGTAGTTTATCCCACTTTCTTTATCTCCATCCATCTATATTTGAGACTCGGTAACAGAGAGGAATGTATACTGTATATAAATGCCTCAGTATAATCCCCTCCATCTATTATTATACTCGAGCAAAAAAAAAATATATAAATAAATAAAAGCGGAAGTTAACCTCTTCTAAATATGGCAACCAGAACCTGTATCACACACACACACACACACACACACACAAGTAGAGCGAGCCAAGACCATCTCACCGCGGGCAGCCTTACTTCCGTCTAAAAGGGGACAGTTTCAAGCTCCATTTTGGCTCGGTCGATGTGAGTGTGGGATGCGCCCTTGTGTAATCAGCCATCAGATGCTTCCGATTGCAGAGGGGCATATCCCACACACGAGTCCCTGGGGTGGCCAAGTTGAAAGGGATATGATATTCACTCGCTCGCGCACACACACACAGATGCACACACATACACACGCTCACTCGTGAACATACACAGGCACATAGATTTATACGTATGTATGTGCAAAGTCATACATAAATGCATACACATATGTAGGCAGGTGAAAACAAATACATAGCACATGTACACACACACACACACACACACAGACACACATACACACACACATTTGAGCACTGACATACACCTACTCATGCGCACAACCATAAACACAAAAACAGATGGCTGGCGGACATCGATGCGAACTTGTCTGGGAACCTTTATCGTGAACACACACCTCCAATCAGCAGGAGTACATGGCCAGTCAGTCCACACACACACATACACACACACACCACACATACACACACAACACACATATACACATAACACACACCTACACACACATACACATACACCTACAACACACATACAACACACACATACACACACCTACACCTACACACACATACACATTTACGCCACCATCTACTCAACTACCATTAAATCTAACTCCACTTCCTACATCATTTCATCACACACACACACACACACACACACACACACACCGACCACCAGCATCCCTTACCACCTCTAATCAGACCTCAGGAATCACAGCGGGGAACGTCCAATCCACACCAGGCCACCGTGGGATTACCAAAGACTTTAATCACCATCTCCATCACAAACCATTACCACCACCACAACAACACAAACCCACCAGACACTACCTAGCTACACCTGTTATATAGCTCTCTCTCTCTCTCTCTCTCTCTCTCTCTCTCTCTCTCTCTCTCTCTCTTCTCTCTCTCTCAGCCACTACACCTGTTATATAGCTCTCTTTCTTTCTCTCTCTCTCTCTCTCTCAGCCACTACACCTATTATCTCTCTCTCTCTCTCTCTCTCTCTCTCTCTCTCTCTCTCTCTCTCTCTCTCTCTCTCTCTCTCTCTCTCTCTTCTCTCTCTCTCTCTCTCTCAGCCACTACACCTGTTATATAGCTCTCTTTCTTTCTCTCTTTCTCTCTCTCTCAGCCACTACACCTGTTATATAGCTCTCTCTCTCTCTCTCTCTCTCTCTCTCTCTCTCTCTCTCTCTCTCTCTCTCTCTCTCTCTCTCTCTCTCTCTCTCTCTCTTGGCTGAAACAATAGTCACTGGCTATAGAGAAGGAAGATCACCTCTCACTTTAACCAGAGCCTCGAATTCGTGGGTCTTATTCACTATATACCAAACACACACTTCCCTACCTTCCCGAAACACACACACACATACACACACACACACACACCTACACTATGCAATACTCGATTTTGTTATACCAGCCATGTACCCCCTATCCCAAGTACCCCTAACCCCAGCCAGTTATTTCCGAGACACACACACACACACACACACACACACACACACACACACACACACACACACACACAGCTGTTGGGAAGAAATATCTGAATGTTCGTCGGTGGCTACACATCCCGTCTCACTGCGTCACCTGTTGCTCTCAAGCCTACCTGTGTGTGTGTGTGTGTGTGTGTGTGTGTTGATAAATATGAACACCTACATGAAAGACTCTCTCTCTCTTTTCTCTCTCTTTTTCTTTTCTCTCTTTGTCTCTCTCTCTCACACACACACACTATTAACTACACCCATAAATACTTGCTAGTCATCTAAGCCTACACAACACCCAGCTACGCCTCTACACTTACCAGGAAAGTCACACACGTCACCCCACAACAGGTAACCACACCCTCTATGTAACACCAGGTAGCCAACGTCAGACATCATAATAATTGATTGATGGATATTAGGCGCCGCAACATCGAGGTCCTATAGCGCCAGAAAAATGTGATAGAGAGGTGTGACAGCAAGATAATAATAATCACACCTCCATTCCTCTCACCACTCTCAATCATAAACATCCCTAACACCTGCATCACTTATAGATTAAACAGCTACATTACATTCAATCAACATCTCCATCGCCTATACTCAACTTCTGTCAATAATTCATCTCTCTCGCTTTCATCACTTTTACCATCACTTCTTCCATCACCTCTTCCACTTCTTGCAGCAACACTTACACTACTTCTATCAAACCTCCATCATGTCCAGCACTCGTACCAACATTTCCACCTTTATCAAAAACAACTTCACCACTAAATGCTCCTCCAGCACCACTACCATCACTACTACCACCACCATCACCATCACCACCCTCACCACCACAACACCACTCACGTCGCCGATCAGTATGTCAGTCAACAAATCCTCTCAGCCCAGGGCCCCTCCACCAAGCCACTACCATTAATTAACACCTACCTACCTACTTCCTCCCCGACCGTCGACATTCCCTATATACGGCTAATTCCACAGTGGCCATCAAACCCTGCTAGTCGACACCTTTAATCACTACTACCTCCTCACCACTACCAATGCCACCAACGTCACTCCCACCAGTTTCCCCCTAAAGGTATCATCGTCATCTGGTACCAATTTTATCGTCCCCTGTCAGCAACCACACCTACTCCAGCTAACACCACTATACCAATACCAACACCAACACTCTACTCATACTTCTCCTACCCCCATATCAATACCGCCTAACTCAGCCAGTCAGTCAGTCAGCCAGTCAGCCAATCAGTCAGCCAGTCAGCCAGCCGACACCAACACCACTCTCCAACTCCTACACAAATACCACCAACACATGGGCCTTTGATGTCGTTTCAGTTTCACCGTCACTGATTACCGGACTCTCTCACCCCACCCCTTCTCCTCCCTCCGGTCACACAAAACACAAACATTCCTTATGTTAATGAAGCAGGTCCCCCACACACCGCCCGCTGCCCAATCACCGTCCGGGGTTCAGTCTGTTGTATACATCGGCTCAAACACACACACACACACACACACATACATACACACACATACACACACAATACTGGTACGTACAGCCACAATCTAATAACCACCGACACTTTCCTTTCATCGTGCAAATAAATCATTATCATATCAAAATGTAATCATACACCTTACGTCAACTCAACCCCCTCAATTATTAAATCATTATTATGAGGTGCTGCAAAATCATACATGTGTTGTTCTTTATAACCAAGATATTTACTGCAATGGAAGGAAAGTATCGGTGGATATTTGATTGTGGCTGTAAATACACCAGAAAGGTAAGCAACACTAGAAGCGTTTCATATTCTCTCTCTCTCTCTCTCTCTCTCTCTCTCTCTCTCTCTCTCTCTCTCTCTCTCTCTCTCTCTCTCTCTCTCTCTCTCTCTCTCTCTCTCTCTCTCTCTCTCTCTCTCATCAGTTCGTTACAAAGCTGTACTGAAGTAACGACACCGCAGTACTACCAAGTCGGATCATCCACTGCTGCACCATACATACAACATCGCATCAACCAACAACCAACAGACCGTCCCCCAAACACCGTCGCAAAAACTCGTACCTATACGCTATAAAACCATAACACGACAACAACATACACCACTATAACATTCAACACAACCCTACCATGAACACTGAGCCATGAACCAACCAATCAGTGGGTCAATTTTCTGTACTAGATCCCATACACCTGCGTCGTAGAAATATAACGAAAACAAAAAAAAAGACGCCACGAACCATTTGTCGTAAGAAGAGATAAGATCATCACACCGCCAACATCATCATCATCATCCTGTTGCTCCAATAGTTAACATAAATCAACACACACACACACACACACAGCCTATCAGCTGCCATTCACCAATAAACCGTATATTATTATTTATTATTACGATCAAAACATTTTCGCCGCCGCCACCGTAACGCACTTCACATCACTCCTTATTTCCTTGTCATGGTGTAACTCATCTCTCACTACCTCTATTACCACTCAACCCTCCACCCCACACACACACACACACACTTGCTCCTCCTACCTACCTATAACTTCCCCGGCCCCTCTCCTACCTACCTACTTCTCCGGCCCCTTTTGTACCTACCGTACCTACCTACTTCCCCGACCCCTCTCCTACCTACCTACCTACCTCCCTCCCTACCAAACTACATGCTATAGCTAGAGTTTATACAGGTGTTGATCCCCCCCCTTAACTCCCCCCTACCCCATGCTACCCCTTCCCCCTCCCCACCCTGTCACTGCACTCCCTTTTTCTCTTCATTGGTGTACGTGCATTCAGCCGTGTATTGGATCGGACTCTCTCTTTTTCCCTCCCTTTCTCTCTCTCCTCCTCTCCCCTCCTCTCTCTCTCTCTCTCTCTCTCTCTCTCTCTCTCTCTCTCTCTCTCTCTCTCTCTCTCTTATCACACATCATCACAGTGCTAACGAGTGGCATCATAATTATACGGTATATACAAGTGAAGGCCCTTACTGTTGTTTTGTAATCACTACCGGTTATCTCTGCCATATCGCTGACTATCCTTCAAGGGACTGAACTACTAACTCACAACCATCTCCAAACAACAACAACAGCAACAACAATATTACCCACGACCATCTCCACCAAACACCACCACCACCAACAACAACAACAACAAAAACAACTTAACCCACGATCACCTCTACCAAACATCACCATCATCATCACCAGCAACAACAACAACAACAACTTAACCCACTATCACCTCCAGCACCATCATCACCACCACCAATAACAATAACAACAAGAACAACAAGAACAGAAGCCAACCAAGCAGCCGCCTCCATGACACACACCACACATTTCCTGACCACTCGTGCAGTTGCAATTACCGAGTGCTGCAAACAACACTCATGCAGCTGACCCCCACCACCACCACACACACACACACACACACACACACCTAACCCTCCCTTTCATGCCATATTCACCATTAACCTACCTCACAGGGGCCACACACACACACACACACACCAATACACATTACGCTTTCTTCCTCTTCCTCTTTTTTTTGCTCCACAACTAAACTCTATATTTTTACGCTTTTCCTCCATAAACTCAATCACTTCCTTCTCCGTCGCCCTAATCAATCAAACCCTCTCCACAAATAGGCCTATGTTCCATTTCCTCCTCCTCCTCCTCCTTCTCTGCCACAACCAAACTCTCCACCAATACTCGTCTACAACCAACCCAACTCTCCACCAATACTCGTCCACAACCAACCCAACTCTCCACCAATACTCGTCTACAACCAACCCAACTCTCCACCAATACTCGTCCACAACCAACCCAACTCTCCACCAATACTCGTCTACAACCAACCCAACTTTCCTTTTCATCCCATGCACTCTCCTCCTGCATGACGTGGGTTTCAGTTGTCTTCTTTTAATCTAGTATATTTCGACGTCAGGGAGATCAATCACAGCCGAAGCCCATCCCATCCCATCCCATCCCTACCACCATCAGTATACCGTATTGGTCTAGAGAGGCATTTTCGGATCAGTAATTGTCTGTGATCCGTTGTTTAAAATGTACTCAACTGCCTTCATGTACTCGACTGGGTGTGTGTGTAAACTGTATATGTGTCTTATTAAAAGAAAACTAATTTACTGCCGACGACACTAGTGACGATTAATGGTCACCCTGCAGCTGTACCGACGATGACCCCCCTCCCTCTCTCCTCCCCACTGCCCCCGCCCCCATCCCCCAGTCTCGGTACGGCGGTGCGGGCGGGCAGGCAGGCAGGTAGCGGGGCGGTGACGGCAGGTGATTACTCCAATTAGCGTGTCGGGTGAACTCTGTTGGGGCCGCCGGTAATAACTCCACAGCCACCATCTCCTCTCCTCCTCCTCCTACCAGGCAGCCAGAACCACCACCATCCCCTCTCCCCAGTCCCCCTCCCTCCCACCCGGCAGTCACCACCACCACCACCACTCCTCGTCGTTACACGCCACTACACCCTCTCTCTCTCTCTCTCTCTCTCTCTCTCTCTCTCTCTCCTTCCAGCACCACAATCACGTACAGTAGAGTTTAGTATTTCCTTAGCACGCCTGGGGACATCTGGTACCCGTCGGTGACCCAAACTCAGCGATTGGCCGAGGTATTCTAGCGGCATCTCTCCTTCATTCATGGATTTTTACTATACCCTCTATAGTCTGTAATGATATGGTAGGGATGCCAGGTGTCTCCAGAGGTGTTCCGAGAATGACGGACCCAACTGTACCTTTTTCCTTCGCCGTGCCTCCCCCACTCCTCATTATATTCCTTCTCCTTTCCCTCGTCCAACACCACCATCAAACAGCTTCCTTCCCTTCCACTATTCGTACACGTCTTCCGCCTTCCGCTACAATCACTCTCTTCCTCCTTCACCATTCTTCATTCTTTCTCTCTTCCTCCTTCACCATTCTTCATTATTTCTCTCTTCCTCCTTCACCCTTCTACATTCTTTCTCTCTTCCTCCTTCACCATTCTTCATTCTTTCTTTCTTCCTCCTTCACCATTCTTCATTCTTTCTCTCTTCCTCCTTCACCATTCTTTATTTTTTCTCTCTTCCTCCTTCACCATTCTACATTCTTCAGTCTCCACTCACACCTTCCCTTTACCCTCCATTAGCACCAAACACTTCCCCTTCCTTCGTCCACCTCACGTTCTTACTCTCCCTAATTCACCACAAGCCTTTACTTTTCTTAACCCACCCCACGACCATTTTCTTCCCTCTCTTTACCACACACACGGTTTTGTTTTTTTCCTCTCTCCCTCTCTTGACCACACGTCTTTACTCTTCCTACTCCACCACAACACGCCCTCTCTCTCCCTTTCCACCACTCATGACTTCCATCCACCCACTCACTCCAGCGGTATGTACCAACCCGACACCCGCAGCGACAACACGTCTTGAGGGGCCCCCAAACGGGTACCTCTGGCTGGTCCCACACGAGTTGAAAGATCCACCGCCGCCACAGACCCTCACTCACTGTTATGACCTGAATCATGAGTAGTCTCGCTTCACCACCATCATCATCCCCACCCACTCCTGTCCTTCCCAGCTCCCACATACTCCTCTCTCCCACGCAAATCCTACAAATCCCTCATGCAACTGATCCATTAGTTTTACCCCACCACTATTCGACTTTAGTACGCATAAATTCTCCACTCTATCCACACAATTCACCTCGACCTCGAAACTTTTCCCCCACCATCACAGAAGTCCTCCAAGTCTATAAAGTGGATCCCTACTCCTCATTTCCATTATCACATCAACACACAATTGTTACATCTCCATACAGGTACTCGGCGTCACAACAGGTCTGCGTCTACTCAGGCTTCATCAATTCCAACACACGGCCCGTCCCTCATCACCAGAGTCGTATATAAAAAAAAGGTCTACTCCATTCCACCACACAACGCCTCAAGACAACTGCGCATATAACACACACACACACACACACACACACACACACACACACACACACACCCTTGCTCCACATCTAACATAAACATCTAATATAAGCAAACATAAATGTGCATATAATCACAACTGCTCACAACACACCATGCACTGACTCCCACCACATTCTTTACACGTGCAAAACAACACCAAAACACAATCATCGTTACTATATTAATTAACACACCGTCATTCTACCACAACCTTACTTCACACTAACACAACATCACTCTATATGCTCCACACCATCAAATACACCACCACTGTCACACCATCACAACCCTCAACATACCAGATACCCACCCACCCGCAGAATGTCAGATGTGGGTATATACAGTACAGTATGTGTCCTTGTTAGAGTAAGTGTCTCGCCCGTCACCACTATCAGTCTACCCACTTTCAGTCTACAGATTTCGTGTGATCCTATAGACGTCACCACCTCCACCACTACTACCACACCACGAGCACCTCCAAACGACCCCATGCTCTATCACACAATCTCCTCATCACAAATTTACGCCCCTCTTGCTCACGCCTTACTTGATTCTCATTTCTCATGGTTATCGACTCTGGTGCTCCTCTCACCTCGCTAACCTGGCTGACTGGCTGGCTGGCTGGTTGGCTGACTGGGAGCGAGGTCAGGAGCACAAATTTGCCTCTTGCCGCCATATTTAGCCTCGGGTATGAATAGTATCAAGCAACTTTTACTCCCTCCGCAAGACAGCTTGACAAATAAACAAGGCTACACTTGCAGGCAGGACACCGACCCACAAACAGGGGCGTGTGTGGGTTCGTCTCTTGCATCTAGCCTACACCAGACACATACTGTAGTCATGTTTATATTCATGACCAACTTTTATCAGGATTCAGACCCGATGCAGTCACTTGCCAAGGTTCGGACACGCCACGTCTATCTGGGCGGCGGCAGACACTGAATCCTTTATCCGATTGTGAGTATTAGCCTATCCGAATTTATAAACAAGCTAAATAATAATGGACTGAACAAAAATTCAGCCGAATAAATTAGGCTCAGGATTTCAATACGGGGTTCTGGGAGTACAAAATAATGTTACGTAGTACATTGTTATTATCCATTGTGAAAATCCTTAGCGTTGTGGTTCATATGTAAAACAAGTCCTCACCTAATCCATAGGTTTTTTTTTCATATGGCAGTACATACCAAGCTGGTGTATGCCTCTCCCTCCACCACTTGCCACTGTGAAGCTGCCACCACCACCATCACCTAGAATAATGTTGGTGCTCCTTATCTTCAGCCACTGAGCTACACACAAATCATGAGGACAACAGACGCTCACAGTGCAGAGAAACACGCACAACACGCATAGGCAACGGAGCGGGTTAACACGAACAACATAAAGAGATCTAACACAACACAGACACACACTGGTACAACACAAAGAAGCAAAACGCACACCGTCAAGGGACAACACAAAGAGATCTGACACGACACACAAAACGTACATACATACATGCATACATACCAACAACACTGGGGTTCGAAGGGGGAAGTGCCTACATTTTTCACCGCCCCCAACTCGCCTGCCTCCGGCCCCTTCCCCTCTCTCCTGCCTGCCTTGCCACTCCCCTCTCTTTCACTCCCACACACACTCCCGCCTCACTCTCTCACCTTGCATAAACATGGCTCGCTGCAACACCCTATACATACACCTGCCCCAAATCCCTTTTACTTTTCTGCCCTTAACCCTCACCTAACTCTTCCTCCTGCCTAACCTCTTCCTTTGCATCCTGACACGATTCTTTCCCCAACATTCCACCACAAACACATGACTTTAATCCCTTATCATATAACATTCCTCATCACACCTCTTCTGTTTCACTACGGTCTCCTGAGTCATCCCCTTGCCAGGAACACCCTCGTTGACTCAAATTCCATCCTCACACACCCTCCTGTTGTCTCATTCCCCTTGCCCTGCGGCCTCCTCACTGACTGACTCATCCCATTTCCCCCCTACACAGCTTCTCTGACTCAGCTCCTCCTCCCTCACCTTCACTCCTTCCTGCCATCTCGTCCTCGTCACCAGAAGGGCTAATGCACCACGCCACCTCCATGTTCCCATTCCCTCTATCTCCCTCTCAACTCCTGGTCTCTATCTATCACCTCGCCACCCTTCCCTGACCACTACTACATCCATCTCTCCTCACACCAGCAGCCCACACCACATCACACCACTTTACTGACATTTACACATACCGCCACTTACCCGACGTGCCACGCTACTCACGCCTCAATGCAATCTTATACCATCTCATAACTCACCCATCTACTTTCAAATCACACCACTGCACCACTCACTCCAACCCTTTCACATCACTCCAATCCTTTCATATCACACCACACCATTCAACCCAATCCCTTTCACATCCCACTACACCCTACCACTCACTCGAATCACCGCCAAACACCACAACATCACTCATCCAACCCACGTCTCGTCTTAAGCCAACCCATCCGACCACACCACACCCATCACTCGACCTTCCTCTACACACACACACACACACACACAATTTCACTCAATAGTCCTGGCCGCTGCTGGTACTTGACTCCCCGTCCTCACCTCACAAATCGACCTCCTCCTCCTCCTTCTTCTGTAAGTACTGTACCTCACCACTCATACTCTTCCCTCCTTACCTCCCCAGTTCTACTACTCCACTCCCTCACTTACCTCATCATTTACACAAACTCCCTTCTTACCACTCCAGCACACTTCTCAATAAGGTACGGTACCTCACTTTGCTCACCACTCCAATGTTTCTGCATAACTCCCCACCTCACCTGCACTCCAACACTATGCATCCCTCCTGCCTGTTTCCACCTTATACACCAGTCATAATTTCCCTCAATCGACATCCTTGAATTTCACTCTCCTTCCCCTCTTTCCTCAATCTAAACCCTTACATCATCACTCTACCTCCTTTCATTTTCCTGTCTCCCCTAGTAGCCATCACTTGTTTTCCCTCATCACTGGCCTTCCCTTCTTCCCCTTCCTTCCATACCACTCCCCATCAGTCTATACCTAACCTCTCGCACATCCTTCTCCCTCTCCCTTCCCACCACCTACCCTTGTCTGTCCTCCCTAACCAATCGCCTTCCCTGCCTCCATTCTGACCCTCCCTCCCTACTCCTCCTCCTCCTGCTCTTCTCTCCCCTTCCCTGTCTCCATTCTGACCCTCCCTACTCCTCCTCTTCTCTCCCCTTCCCTGCCTCCATTCTGACCCTCCCTCCCTCCCTACTCCTCCTCCTGCTCTTCTCTCCCCTTCCCTGTCTCCATTCTGACCCTCCCTACTCCTCCTCCTCTTCTCTCCCCTTCCCTGCCTCCATTCTGACCCTCACTACCTCCTCCTCCTCTTCTCTCTCCCTCTTCCACTAGCATCACTACCAGCAGCAGGAGGGCCTTTGGTAATCCGGCGGGGCTGAGGGAGCTCCCGCACTGCCACACACGCACACGCACACCCACACGCACACACATACACCCACACGCAGACACATACTGTACATGGACCATACAGTACATATCACAACACCACTATAAAATTCGTATACCATATGCTCACATATATCCACACATACATGCATACTTACGTACACACACATACTAACACACACACACACAAACACACACCGCCACCAATCCCGACCCTCACACACCACCACAATATCCCACCATTTCCAGGCCTGAGGGTGAAGTGGCCGGGGACGAGAGAGAGAGAGAGAGAGAGAGAGAGAGAGAGAGAGAGAGAGAGAGAGAGAGAGAGAGAGAGAGAGAGAGAGAGAGGACCTTGGTTTAGTAGCCCTCTTGAGCAACTCCTCCTCCTTCTCCATCCACTCAAAACATGACCACCACCACCACCACAACCACCACCAACCTCCTCCGTCTAGACTCCCACGTACTCTACTCGGTCAAAATAAATTCCACATAAACAACCCTTGAATACTCTGATTATGAGATCCGGGGCGCTAGCTAATCACTGTACGATGAATGATAATTATACGTTCTATTTAATACCCGGCTTAGTCTTTCCTCCTGGTTGTCTGTCTAATAAATCTCCCGCCTAATCTCCCTCCCGGACTCTCCTCTGTATACACCACGGTCGAGTTTTATAGTAACTCGACCGTGCTATACACCTCATTATTATCTATTCCTTCACTCGAAACATGATCAACTTTCGCCTATGTTACCAAGTTTTCTTAATCCATCTCCCTGTCTGTGGTGTTCTGTCTAATTTTAGCTCCCGGTTTTTTTTTTTTTTTTTTTCAGGCGTGTTTTCAGCATGCTTCCATCTCCCGTCTAAGCAAGTGAGAACCCGGACCTATCTTTCCATCTTATATTCAGTCTAAATCCATGTCCCTCTTTCCCCTTTACCTCAACTCGACTTTCCCCTCTATCCCTCCCCGCAGGTTGGTTGGATCTCCTCTCAAAACATCACCTTCCTTCCGCCCAAACTGCCACTATGTTCCCTGTAGGGTGGAGAATCTGCCTCCACCCTCCCTCCCTCCCAGTGAACAGACATCCCTCCACATACGAAAGGGATGCCTGGAAATGTTCAAACCCATAGAAACCCAGCTGGCATAGTATACAATATTTTGAGCACATAGCACTTAGAAGTTCTTAAGCGTAACCTATATGCACAGAGCACTAACAGCTCAAGACAGCAGATTATATACGAGATCCAAGTACCTCTCACATTACCGTAACTACCCAAGTATGGTACCTCTTACATCAACTTAAAGCTCCATTAGCATATTTCCTTCTAAAATACTTTTGTTACTCTTTAAGGGTGCCGCAAAACTGTAGGAGATTTCGAGATAATTTCATGATTCCTTCCAAATGCAGCATCATTCTCCTTCCATCCAGCCACCTCAAAATGTACCCTTTTTCCTTTCTTTTTGCTCCATCTTCCTCCCACTTCAAAGTGTACCTCGTTTTCTTCCCCCTTGCCTCATCCTCTCAACTTTCCCACCTCAAAATGTACCTCCTTTCCTTCCCCCTTGCTTCAACCTACCGGGAGTTTCTCTCTACGTTCCCTGGATCTCCACTCAAAACACCGCCACCTTCCGCTTAAACTACTGTGTGTGCTTCCTGTTGTGGAGCATCCGCCTCTGAGCTCTCCATGCGAACAGGGCAGGTGGGGAAGCTTTTAAAGGGGGATTCCGTGTGTTGGTGTTATGACGTCTGGCTGTGAGTGAACAGAGTATAGCAGCAGGGTGGTGGGTGGGGGTGGGGAAGGGGATGGCTTGCCTGCTGGGGGTGGGGGTGGTGGTAGTGCTGTTGTCTGCTCATTAGCGCGCTCTGTCGCACCTGCACCCACCTGCCCGGTTTAGTAGTAGCGAATGTTGATGGTTACATATGACGCGACGCTGGGAATAATCTAGATATGTAGACTTCAAACGTATTTAGCCGGACGCGTACACACTCACACGAGCGCGGCCCTTCTCTCACACACACATACATACACACACAAACGTACACAGATACATACACGGGGCAGCGGGGGCAGCTGACACTTCGCTCGCTACCACCACCACGCACGCGGGACCCCAACCCTCCGTTTTACACTGACACACGTAGCACTCAACAAATCCACACACTTTTCACACAACTCACGCCCTCCTTGCTAACATATCAGCCAACAAACATGCAAGAAACGCCACCACGATAATGTTTTGATGTGTACCTAAGCTTAAAAGACCCTGGTAGCAAAGGAAATCTTGAAAAGAGTGGATAAGTGTCGAGCAATGTGAGGTGTGGCATGCGCCCTTTTGGTCGTCGGCCCGGTTGGTGGTTACAGAGGAGAGCAGCAGCGGCCGTCACAAAGGCATAGAAACCATAATGTCAGGCTGGGAGCGCGCCCTTGTGGCTCGGAGGTGGCCGGAGGCGTGTGCGAGACATGGCAGGCTAGCAGCGACGCCTCTCCCTAGACAACACGCGTTCCACTACACTTCGAACGTTCACCGCGGAATATCATCCTCTCTCTCCTCAGACCATCAGAAAAAAAAAGAAAAAAAGTATATTCCAAGATTGTGAAGTTTTCCTGCAGTGTGGTGTAGTGGTGGGTTGGAGTGTGGTGCATGATATGTGTGTGTGTGTGTATGTGTGTGTGTATGTGAGAGGGGGATGGGTGGTGCCTCAGGGTGGTGGTGGTGGTGGGTGAGTGCATGAGCGAAGGCCAGAGGAGTGCCACCCACGGCCTCGGTTAATCTGAAACTCCACATCCTTCTCACGGCGGGCGAAGGTCGTAAGGGCGTCACGCTTACATAAATCACTTAAGACTCGCGCCTTTCTAGCCCTGGGATGGTGGTGAGCACAGCAGCAGCAACGACGGGCCGGACACACACACACACACACATAGACCCGACCCAGATGACTCGACCCCCGTCCCGTAGCCAGCCGTCAGGGGAGTACGGGAGGTGGGGAAGGAAGGATATGGCAGTGGAAGGAAGGGAGGGGGGGACTTGAAGTGGAGGAGGGGACAAGAGGAACAAGGGACTGGGAAGAAGAGGGGGAGGTAGGTAGGTAGGTCGGGTGGGGACTGGCAGAAGAGAGGAAGAAGATACCGGCTAGTGAAAAGAATGTTTGAGGAACAAGAGACTGTGGAAGATGGGGATACTGGAAGTGGGGTGAGGGACTGACAGGAGTGGGGGGACTAAGGCATTGAAACACGTACAGAAGAATGAAGCAGGGATGGAAAATACTGGTAGGAGAGTAATAGAGAAGAGTAACAGCAGGGGTTTGAGAAGGAGGAAGAGAGGGAGGTTCAAGGGGGTTGTTAGGGCACGCCTGGCTAAGGAGGGTCCCTTGTCTCCTTCTTTTCCTTCTCCTCTTCCTACCACAGCGGGTGCGACAAGTCAGGCGCAGGTGTAGGCAACAAGGGCATGAAATTGTTTTAAAAGCTTCATGTTTGAAAATAACACTCAAGCTGTCAATTAACACAGTCACTTTATCAACATGCATAGTTAGGTAGGTTTGTTGGGGGAAGGGAGGTACAAAAGTGTGTGATGGAGTAGGTATGCGGGTGGTGAGTGTACTGTATGTGTATCGTGAAATAGATGGCGGATTGGTACGTAAAGTGGATGAGAGTAAGGGTGAATATATGAGAGTAAGGGTGAATATATGAGTATGTATCGTATGTGATGGAAAATATACATGATATGAAACGGGAAGGAAGCATTTTTGGGGAGAGACAGATAAGGTTGTGTAACGTAGCAGCAGATAGTGAAGAGGAGTGTGTGGTAGAGTGGGAGGGGGAGCAAGTGCCGGAGGGGGTAAAATGGACCTGCAACTTGTCGTGTCGTGGTGAGTGGGGTTGGCGACTTGTGTGAGGGATTATATACGAGTGTGGGCTGGCTGGGACGGACACACACACACACACACACACACACTCCCCGTGACCAAATGAGCGTCAGTCAGCCACCTCAGCCATAAAAACGGAGCGAGAGTGTAACTGCGGGAGTCATAAAGTTGTGAGCGGGAGTGATGAAGACCGTGTCAGTGTGAGTGCATGTGTGTGTAATTTACGTCCGTATGAATGTATCTGCTGGTCTGCGAGTGTAGCCTATGTTGTTTGTGTGTGATCATGTGTGTAGTGATAATGTGCGGACGTGTGTGTGTGTGTGTGTGGGTGTGTGTGTGGGTGTGTCCCGAGTGACTCTCCTGAACCCACCAAGCCCATACAGTCAGACTCCACCAATGGGTTGCTGTGGGTCAAATGTCAAGTCCTGTTGGATCCCACTATCACCACCAGGGGACAAACTCACTTGAGCTCGGGTTTTAAGGGGATAGTATACATTACATCGCATTGATTCCTCCAAAGTATACCAGGAAACAGGACCAAAATAACAATAATAATGGTGGCCTGTTGCTTGGAATAGTTTGAAGGAATCAGTTGCTCCAGATTTACAACCAACACTATATGCTATCCCCTTAAAATGTTGTCATCGACCTGGATGGTACTGATTCCTCCAAACAAAACAGACCACTAATACCAAAAGAAAAAAAACTGTTTCTTGATACGGTTTGAAGGAGCCAGTCGCCCCCAAATCTCCGACAACTTCTTCCCCCGTTAAAGCTGACCCGTTAGATATTTGAAAAACCTCAAGGGGGTCGTGAGGGTGGGCGCACATCCTCACTGTTTCAACTTGAGGCGACAGCAATAATTAATGGTTGAAGGGGATTAAGAACTCTGTGATGATCGTGTATGAAAATTGGAGGCTTCCGATTCCTTCTGACCATATCAAGAAAAATGGTGTTTGGTGGCAATATTTGAAGGACTCATTTATCTTCAATTTTCTGACTACGGTACATCACAGGGTCCCTTAAATTGTCGGTGAAGATGCTACTGCCGATTCCTCCAAACTCGACCATAAATAGTATTGAAATTGTCATAATAGACCATTTCATATTGAGATTGTGTTTTTATCGCACGGTATGAAGGAATCGGTGGCCTTCAATTCGGTGAGGACTTTCTCTCCGCCTCAATTACCCCTACTTAGTTGAAAATGATTAAACTTCTGTGTGTGGTCGATTCTGATGCGTGTCACAATGACTGTAGCCTAATCCTTTCATTCAGATAATAATACCCAGTTGTTAAGAATTTCAACATCTGGCGTCCACACACTAACAAACATGACTGAATGACATATTTTTATAAACTTTCAAGGGATGTGAAGGATTATAGGACTTGAAATATAAAACAATAGGCTTCTTACAAAACGCATATACGAGTCGACTGGCAAAGGGAATGTTAATTTTTTTTTTTTTTTACGGCGACCCCACCCCATTCTTGGTCTCCTGATGATCGCAGTAATTTACAGTTGATCTATACATACGCCAATATAATCAAGGCTAAATGTGTGCGGTAATGCGCCACTTGGAAACATCGGTGTGGAAACTGTGAATCCAATTTGTCACGGTCACTCTGCGCAACTTCCCCTCTTACCCTCCCTCCCTTCCTCCCTCTTTGTGTGCCAGCATCTTGCCCATTTAACCTATAGAAATGTCTCATTCTCCAACCACCCACACACAGAAGCCTAACACCCACCCTACACCCTCACGCACACACTCATATATATCTGTTCTACATCGCTTCTCACCCACACACATTCTGTAGCTCAAACTTTACTCCTATATCTACACACACACACATAGACAGACAGAGAGAGAGAGAGAGAGAGAGAGAGAGAGAGAGAGAGAGAGAGAGAGAGAGAGAGAGAGAGAGAGAGAGAGAGAGAGAGAATAATCCTTAATCCCCCCAAACACCTGTAAAAAGTTATAAAAAACTCTACTCACCTTAACTGTGCCTGTCTGTACGTAGATGTCTGGGTAGGGGTCCTTGTCGGGGTTGTAGTCTAGTGGCTGGGTTTGGGTAATCTGGGTGAGCATGATGGGGTCCTCTGTGCCCCCGTTAAGGTAACCCGGCGGGGTTCCGATCCTGAACCCACGCCCCTTTACCCACAGCTTGAACTTGGAGGTCTCATTGTCCACGTAGTCCCCACGGAGGATCTGCAGAATACGCTGATACTTGTTCCGGGTTATGGTCTTGGTCTTTGCTGAGTCTCCATAAGTTTGGAGGACCCAAGGCTGGTAGGTCTCGTACATCCCCAGCCGCGAGAGTTTGGCCGGGGGTGGGTGGATCTCCCCCTTGAACTCTGCCCCCCTCATGCTCTGGAGGTCCGGCCCCCCTCCAGGTGTCAACGTGAGGCCGGCGGTGCGACGGTCCCTCTTCCGGGGCGCACGTTCCTGGACAGGCACTTGATGGACCATCTTGGCAGAGTGTGTGGCTGATGAACGGGATAATGTGGCGGACCGACTCTCCTTTGACCACCAAGGACTCGAGAATATATTGACAGAATCACTCAAGTTCCCCGAATAATTCAATAAATAGTTAGGATCCACCTTGTCAGTTGGTGTAGATGCACTACACTTTACGTTGTGTCATGTTGACTATAACTTTCAATACTGTTTTTATGCACGAATCTATACACTACAGAAGTTATTAGTAGTTCAGTCAGCAATAAAGTGCACCGACGGATTAAAGTACGCACCTGTGTATACTGTTTACGAGGCAATTTGTCCACTGGAAGGATCAACACGGACCCTCACTGCGATCAACAGGTTCACAGAAACCATTACTCACACAAGCCTTGCACTGCACTGTAACGTCTGCACGTTTGTTTGGTTGAGTTGCCACACCGAACAATAAGAGTACACTGTAGATTTTATAAAGTATCACGCAACAAATAAGTTCGTCCAAAAGACAGCACAACTCTCATATCACATTAGCCAAGTGAGTAAAGTAAGAGTTAAGCGACAATCTGCGAGGATGTAACAAACTTGAGAACATGTACTGTAGGGGTCGAGGTGCGGGTGCACTGGGGCAGCGAGCGTGTGACACAGTGACTCCGCCACAGAGCGGCCATACCCCTACGTCCACACTCTCCGGCCACCAACCACCGTCTGCCTGGCTGATCTGGTGGTGGGCCGGCTCTCTACCACCACTCCCCACGGTCACCGCTCGAACCCATCCTCACAAAGTTAAGGGGCCTGTGATGTTGGCGAATTGAAAGTTACTGATTCCTCCAAACTGTGCCTCAACAGAGCTCCCAACCTGAGGGAGTCTATTTCCTGATATAGTTTAGAAGCATTTACAGCCTCCAATTCAGCGACAAAATTGCAGGCCCCTTAGAGCTTCCCGCGCCTGTCCCACACAATTTGACCTTCACACTCACGGTACAATTAGCGCCCTGATAACATTTCATAGCTTCCCGCTCCTCTACGGCGGCCGGCCTCCAACACACTAATTACATTATTTTTCACACTACACTCGCAAATCTGATGATATCAACAGACACAATTACCTAACGAGGTTTTTCATACCCATTACATTTGATAAAGTTGGAAAGTTAGGTTGTGAAAAAGCGGAGCCCAGAGAGTTCAGACTCGGTAATTTCTGAAGGCAGGATTTATGTTGGTGTCAGTCGTGGAGGCCACTTGGGCGGGGCGGAGTTGGGGAGATTGGGCTAGGGTGGGGTGGGGGAGTTTATGCATGCAGAGAGGACTGTTGGAGCGGGGAGGGGAGATGGAGGAGAAAGGTTAGGTAGATCGGGCGGATGGGATGAGGTGAGGCAGGGAGAACAGAACGGGACAGGAGAGGAGGGAGGGTCAGGAGACGGGGAACGAAGGATAGGTGGGGTGGGGAGTGGATGAGGCAGAGAAGAAAGACGGAATGGTGGAGAAAGTGGAGTGGATGCATTAAGGTAGGGCTTTAAGGAGGCGAGGCGAGGGAGGAGAGTCGACTGAGAAGCGGGAAGAGAAAATGCATTGGAGAAAGACACGGGAGAGAGGGAGGGAAGGAGGAAGGGGTGAGGCCATAAGGTGAGGAAAGGTGGAAGCAAGAAAGATGAGAGACGAGAAACACAGAGGGAGAGGGGAAGGAGGCATGCTGTTGGGGGTCAGGGGTGAGAAGGAAGAATGTGCGAGAGTAGGAAGGTCTGTGTTGGGGGAAAGAAGTCGGGAGAAGAGACTGGTGGAGAGGGAAGTACTTGTGAAGAGAGTTGTAGGGACAGTGTTATAGGGCTAAATTAGGTGGAATGAAGTGAAGTGGATGAGGAGAGCAAATGCCGTGAGGTAAATTGTGTCTAGAGGAAGTAGGGTGGAGAAGATGTGATAGGTGAAGTGAGATGAAGTGTGTTGGTCGTATATGGTGGAAAGATAAAGTGGATGGAATGAGGACAGATGATTTTGGAGGCTCTATATTAGAAGGGAAGAAAATGAGACGTGTGGAGTGGAAGGGGGGCAAGTGGAATACAGTAGGGGGTTGAAAGGAAATAAGGAAGGGCTCACCTCTCACCTGTATCCACAACCACTCAACCCTTCCTTGTTTTGAGCCGACCCCACCTACCCTGGCACCCTATACCTCCTAGCCATCCCACCTTCCCTGCTGCCTCACCAACCCAACTAATGTGGTCTGGGGAACGAAGAGACACGGTGTAGCTGCTCTCCCCTGACAGTGACGTGTATAAATAAGGTGTCGTCATCTAGTGGGACAGAAGAGAAGTTACGGTACCAACTTCACCACAAAGCTCCACTGTCTCATCTGGTGCTACACCCAATAATCTCGCAAGAGTCACGGGCTACTGATAGCCTACAGCCCCGAGGTTGAGGTATAAAAAAAAACCTCAGTACACGAGTTTAGGAAATCTATTTTTTTCTAACCTAATTGGGAAGTAATCATCAGTGACCCTTAAATTTCGCTGATAAACCAAATAATAATAATAATAATAATAATAATAATAATAAAAAGGGTCCACCACGTCCACGCTATGAAACACTGGTGATGAATATATTTCCTTATGTTATTATTAGGGCCACCCGCTGAGTGTATCATAAACGCCACCGTACGTCATAAAGTACCCCTCCATGTCCACATTACATCTGTACTTTATGAGATATCTCGCCCTATACCATACTCACTCTCTCTCTCTCTCTCTCTCTCTCTCTTGTGTGTGTCTGTGTGATGCAGGAGCGTTGACTTGGATTACGTGTTTACCGGTACTATTTAAATAGGAAATATAAAATAATTAAATGTAAATAAAACACATTAGCCCTATACTGTTTACATTATTGCTTTGGCTCCTTCGTTTAGCATACCTCGACTGAGTAAATATTTGACTGATCGGTTTTACATTCCCCTGAGTGAATCATTTTCTGTTAACAAATTAAGGGGCACTTATAAATATTGTAAATAATCTGTGTACTTCAGTGGTGTCAATTAAATATGTTGCTTTGGTAAATGAAAAGTGTAATACTGTGTTTGTATGACCCTGGTTTGATTATTACCAGCACGAATGAGTTGTAGGATACAGATATAGATATACCCTATAGACTCATTGAGTATAGACAGATGAACAGAGAGTGACATAATATACTAAGACAGACGAACAGAGAGTGACAGGCCAAGACATATGGACAGAGAGAAAAGAGGAGATATAGTGACAAACAGATGGACACTAGGAGAGCTCGATACAGAGAGAGAAAAAACAACCCACAGAGACAAACAGGGGCCACACATCTCACCTGACATATGGGTCCCATCTCGACAGTCCACCTCCATCACAACGCCACGCCGAACTCAATGCCAACCCAACTATTCTAATTACCGAGCACATAACCACAACACAGCCACGGTTTTCATGGGATGGAGGTAGAGGTATAGGTGGGGGTATTGCAGGTCGTGTGGGTGTAGGAAATGTGGAGGTGGAGGTGGAGGTATTGTACGTCGTATAGGTGGAGGTATTGTAGGTCGTATAAGTGGAGTGGAGGTATAAGCCTGTGGGTGTAGCGATTACGTGGAAGTATTATAGAATGTTTTGGCTGAGGAAATGTGGAAGTGGATAAAGAGAGATAAGGTGGAAGTGGATGTATGTACTACAGTCCTACTAATGGTGTTTGTTTAGAAGGGATGGGGTTCGAGGGAGGATTGTTGCATGGTGAACCTGTGTTGGAGTTAAAAATAATATGAATGTGGACTTGTACAAAGTCATGTAATTATATATAGGGTTGAAGGTGGTGGTAGTATAGCCTAACCAAAGATGTAGGCATACTGATCCACGAAGTAGGCTACATGGAAGTGAAACAAATATTATAGTTGGCGAACGTGTGAATGGAAGTAGAGGTGCAAGTGAACTAGAAGGAAAGGTGGATGTAGGTCTATAAAATGATGTAGGTTTGGGGGTTGAAGTGAGTCAGAAAGAGAGGCAGTGAGTGAAGAAAGCCAGGGAGAGACAAGCAACAGGTGGGCGGCGACCTTGTGTCTATACTAATATGCGGCGGCGCTTGTGTGTTTGTTTGTCCGTCTGTCCGGCTAAACGTTGAACTCAGGCGGGATAATAATTGCCTCACATGAAAGGGTGGGTGGGTGTGTGGGTGATGGAGGCAATAGTAGAATGGATAGCGTGATGGATTGCGGACAAAATTGATATCAGGTCGAATCCAAGCCTAATGGTTATATTTTTTGCGGTGATTTGATGGTTTTCGCTGCTCTACACGTATCGTATCTCTGGCTAATTACACCGACACCACACACACACAAAAAAAGAAAATATATATAATAACATTAAGGTATTATTACAGAATAACTGGGTTTTTGGCTAGGCTTGATCAGTATTACCACATTAGGCTAGGTCCTGGAAATTTGCCCCAGTCACTTTATGAGAGTTTACACTGGTTATACCCGGTAGTTTGCCCAGGTTAGGTCCGGTAGTTTGTCCAGGTTAGGTCCCGGTAGTCTGCTGTGGTCTAGGTTAGGTTAGTTCAAGTCAGGTCAGGTAAAACTAGTTTCCAAATTATGTTTGTAAACGGGGCATATCTCGAAAACGAGGCATTTCCGAGAGAAACACCATAGATGAAAAGTGTCTTAGAATGGTCTAAAACAGTGGATAATTATACTAATATATACAATATAGTGAACCTAGGTTTTCTGTAAATTTACCCCCTTTTTTTATCACCAAACATTTAGACAAGCATATCCAGTAAAGCAATATTGATGTACTGTACTATTTAATGTACTTACCAGCATCAATATAAGAAGACTTATACCAACAACATTATGGTGACCACGGCAATAAAATAATTGACAAACTCTGATCTACAGTATTTTAAGTTTTTTTCTAATACACGTGTAACACGTGACATTTTGGGCGATATGCAAGAACATTCCCGGTGTATACGATGGCGTGGTACCGGTAGGTTACGTCGGCTCTGATGTTTGTCTACTGGGCCATCGTACCGGGACCACACCATCGTATACACCATGAATGATCTTCCATAATTTCGTTGAGAGTAACAACACAGCGTGCCTACCGTCAGACCACTATAGCACTATCCATACTGCCACTCTGCCAGTCACCCATACAGAATAGAGCCCTAAAGATAATCACAGGCTGCACACCATAAAACCAAAATCAAGGATCATTTTGACATGAGAGGCACACAAACACTTTATTATAGTCCATGAGCTGAGCCTGGAACTTAAGAGAGTACCAAAAAGGTGAATAAATATCATGTGCACTTTCAGCAATTAAGGTGGATGTCTGAAGTGTTGCGAAATGGTTGATGGACATTCCAGAAATATAGCTAATCAATCACCTTTTTGGCATCCTATCTCTAGCAAGTATAGTAAATTTTTCACCGAAAATCGAGAATAAAGTAATAAAAATGGCAAGTCTTCAACTAAAGATCATATTAAGAGACTTCTAGTTGGTCTCATCTTATTCGCTTCTTAATTCTGCATCTTTTGGTGTATAATACATGCAACTTAGGACACAAATTTGCTTCATAATATGAGAAAAGTGAAGGAAAAGTTGACCAATTTGTAGTATTTTCTTACGACTTTGTTTACAAACTTTCTTTTGTTTCTGCCCAATCCGTATCTGGACGACGAGAACACAGTTTCTACGTATTTGGTCAGTTCTCGTCACTGAAACCAAGCGCTCCCAAGACGGTTTCGGTACCCCAATCCTCCGCTTGGACGACCAGATGACGGCTCAGGAGTCTTGTCTGAGTTATTGCATCCTACTATACAGCAGTAATTTCGCATCTTGGATTTTGTCCGAAAAGGAGGTAGGTATTAAAAAACATACAGCTCCTTGCAAACTGCCCTCTCCTTGTCAGGGTTACCAATATGAGAAGTTTCGGGAGGCGCTAGACTTACTCCTCAAAAACGGTATTTTTAATAAAAGGCCGACGTATACTACCGACTTTTATAAATGAATATTTGCTTTTTGTTAGACCAAGATTCTGAAATAATAATAAAAAAAAAACAATAAAAGGCGCAACAAAACATTGTAAATATAATCTAGAAAAGACGCTAAGGATACGAAACTCTCGCTAGATCACTTTAAAAAGCATTATATGGAGCTCCCAAAGCACTAAGTTGGAAAACCTTATCCTTGTAAACAAAGCTCCTGCCTGACCATGATGGCTGCCGTGAATGTCGTGACGTCACCCGAAAACACCGTATTATATCATATTTATTTATTATTATCACTACGACAGCAGTACTACACCTTCATTTACGCCAGTTTATGTATATAAAGTATATTATATTTCTGCAGTCCGAGCTTTATTATTCATGGCCGGTATTCAGGAACAATACTTTTTTACTAGTGTTACGCCATAATAACAACAGAAAACATATTTTGAGAGAAAACGACAAATGAAACGGCAAACTATAATGTCTTAAAACAACAGTAATAATACGGGTGAATAATAATCATTCGTTGAATTCCTTGGAAAAATTAACTGTACGGAAGTTATTAGGTGGTAAATATGTCACTATATATCACATGAGACCTCTGGTGGTTTCGAACCCTGAATGCACCAGGACCTTGATCGGATTCTGGAATGAGCAGCAGAGAATAATTCTGCGATCACACATCTGCGATCTAGCCTCTGCGACTATCTGCGATAACGGGACTTTGCCGAAATTTGTGTAATCGCGGTTTACAACGACGTTCCTACGCTTTAATTAATCCCATCGGCATCGCAGATAGTTGAAGAATGTCGCAGGTGATCGCATTAACTTCGTGCGAAACGGGTAGTGGCTGCGATCATGTTCAAATTGTCAAAACTTTCGCAGGCCACCTCTGCGATTGTCGAATCGTTCAACTATTTTATAGTTGCAGCGTGAACGCAGTGTGAGCGAAGCTCCGTCGCCGTTCGCTGCAATGTGGCAACGACGGCCTGAGTCAAAGCATTGCGTCTCAGCGCAGTCTCTGCTCGGAAGCGACAGAATAAAAACCTTCCAGCGACCACCAATCAACCTCCACCAGCACTACCATGAAGAAAGATCAGAACACCTCTGGCAAGCTCCTGAAGAATGGGAAGAAGAGGTTTGCTGCTCCTCTGTCTGCGGAAATGACCAAGAGAATACGAGGCATCTCCGAGAGAAACACCATAGATAAAAAGTGTCTTAGAATGGTCCAAAATAGTGGATAATGATACTAAAATATACAATATAGTGAACCCAGTTTTTCTGTCAATCGAGGAACATCCTGGAGCAGATGGATGCCGAGTCGCCGACATCAGCCGGGTCATTAGAAGACCGAATTAAGTAATAAAATACGTTATCGGTGGGAAATTTTTCTTGTGGCAACACTGCATGTTTGTTTACCTCCTGAATCTCCCGGTGTAGCAGCAGTAGCACCGGGCCTCAGTGTGCATCGTCTGCTGTTCATCTCCCACTCTCACTCACACTATCTCTCACTCACTCGCTCTCACCTGTTGGCTGTGTGTTGGTTTGTATTTTATGTGTAATTTCACCTTCTGTTTGACGTGATTTGTTAATTTGGCGTGTGGTGGGTTCGTGGTTCACAGTACAGTAATATATATGTTGGGACGAGTTTACGGTGTAATGAAGTTGATTGTTGCAAGTTTTCGAGATAACTAGATAAAAGTTTGTGATTTGGGTATTGTTTACATTAACCAGGGAATTATGGTGTGTTTAAACTCTTGGATCAAAGTATTATGGCATCAGAAGTGTAATTAATCCACAGTTGTTATATATTGCTGACATAGGTTAGGTTAAAAAGGGGTAATTCACTTTTGTTACATTGGAATGACCTGATTCCTCCAATATCAAATGTACAAAAATAATGGTGGGTAATTATGTATTCTATTGCCATTCTCTATTATGGTATTTTTACCTTCTTTACCCACTAATTAACCGTACACAATAACGGTAATTCTTTCAATATTTACCCTAATTTATACCATTCTAAGACACTTTTATTAAGAATGCCCCATTTCCAAGATAGGGCATATTCAAATGGGGCATTTTGAAATTAGCTTGACCTTACCTAATCTAGACTGCAGCAGACTACCGGGACCTAACCTGGGCAAATTATTGGGAATTAATCATCGTAAAGTACCAGGACTAGACCGGAGCAAAATACTGGGGCCTAGCCGGATCTGGCAACACTGATAAAATACGACAATAGTCTAGGACCTTAGATAAATACCTAATGGTGTTCTGTTGCTTCTAATAAATAATTTGGAGGAATTATTTGCTCTGGCTTTACCAAAAGTATAGACTTCAAACGCTGTTAACCAGCCATAAACAGTATCAAAATTATGAAGGTTTATTATGGTTTGCTTCTCTTTAAGGGTATTATTATACTGCTTCATGGAAAAGTTTTCTTCATTGATTAATTCCAATTGTTTTGCACTACAGTGCGAACTTAATTAACAACAGAATCTCTTTCTCAAAGAAATTTAATAATAACAACCTCTGTTGATAACCACAAACACTTCATCCAAATAACACTTCAAATTCATATACCGGTAATGTGGATCTTTTGAATCAATTGAAGGATATCGTGGTATTTATGGAATTTATTGGCCATTCACTGGTACTATACATTCTTTTTATCATTATATTACTTATTGGTACTTTTTTTATACCCATTTTAAGACATTTTTATTCTATGACATTCCTTCCGCAAATGCCCCTTTTCCGAGTTATGCCCCATCCTACCCCTCATAGAGTATGCCTGTATTATATGATGCGATGGGGTGTACAAACAATGAATACGTGTGTTTTTCAGGTGCCATGGTGTAGTCAACCGAGGGGCTAAGTGATGGATCACCTCATCTTCCTTGCTCAGGAACGCTTAGAATCCACACAAGTAAGCCGTTCACCACGTCACACTCTCATTTCACTAGTATTTACTAGATTAAGGGAACATTCTTTTGATGGGAAATTGGAGGGCTACTAATTCCTCTCAGTAGTGCCACAGAACAGAATCCCTATTAGTAACATTAAGGTCATCTGTTTCTTGGCATAGTCTGGAGGAATCAGTAACTTTCCAATTCATCCACAACTCACCCCTTTTAAAGCACAAGCAAACTAAATTATTTTCAAATCATGAGAAATAATGTACCTGTGATCATTGTTGTGCTACTTGGTACCGTACCTGAAAAGTTTGTAATTGTTATGGTTTATCTTGCCAATTTCTAGAAATTTATACCTGACATATTGGGCCACATTCAAGAACCTTGAGGTGCATATGAGGTGTAGTAACGGTACGATGGCTCCATAGACAAACAACAGAACAGTCATACCATTACCACGCCATCGTATACACCATGGATGTTCTTGAATATGGCCCATTGATACAGTGTATCTGAGGTCAGCTTGACAATACCCAGTATACTGTACACTCGTGATACATAATCCCTGACCTGAGACGAATGGCAGACACCACATACACATACCCTGCATTCGAACTCAGCCTCTATAGGTGTACTGGGTGGGGAAATGAGCAATACAAGCTGATTCGAAGCTTTCTGCTCCTCACACTCTGGTCAGAAATTATGTATCACGAGTGTACCTCACTTATGTTTTGAATACTGTACTGTATACTTGTAGTCAGATGGTGTGTATTACTTAGTTATGGAACTATCATTTGCACTTCTAGGTAACTTTGAATTCAGCTGCAAGCCAAGTGTCCCGGGGCCTCTCTAGTGTCAGTAATGGAGCGCAGACAGCCTTTCATGACTCAATCAGTGCCATTAGAAATCAGCGAGTTGGAAGAGAGGTAGCAGAGAGACTAAGGGATTATGCAGCCCAGCTAAGGGAAGCATTAAGTGCCTTTAAACCTGCAGAGGTTTACGACAGAGTTTTCATATTTTTTGTCACTGAAGGTAAGTTTGTACATGAGTGCCGTCCTCATGAATATCAAAGTTTGAAGCCCAGTGAGCTCTTTAATCTATCCTTTGTCAGATACAAGGATTTGGATGTCTATCATATAATCAGTAAGGTGTATAATTCAGTCAAACCAAACATTCTTTTTTTTGTTGACATTGTAGACACTAGACATATCTGTTCACATGATGTAGCCCTGCTTTTTATCCAGTAAAATTATCTATTCTACTTTTTCTCATAATATGAATACTCATTTCAGTTACACGCACACACATCTATTTCGGGGGAGCATGTTTCTTCGTGGGAGGCATTTTCGGGATATTGATGGGGATGAGGCTGCGGCATTCCATAGTGGCCCCTCAGCAAATGAGAGCAGTGGTTGCCAACAGCTACAGAGGCATGGAGGTAATTAACTGAACCACTTTGGTGATGTTATAGTACAGTACATGGGAACTGGAGACCTTTAAAAAAAAGATTGATACCTGTATGTACCAATATCCAATCCCTTAATTATGTTTTTGGATGATGCATATAGTACAGTACAGTACCTGATTGTTATGTTCTCTGTAGGCCATTGGGGTGGTGGAGGACCTGCTAGCTCCAAGGATTGTGGAGCCTCGCCAGGTTTTGATCCAGGTCAAGGCTGCTGGCATCGACTACCTTGACATCAAAATCTCGGAGGGATATGGTCGGGTTTTGAGGCACCAACTCAATAAGTATAATCCAGTATGTTGAAAAAAATGCATGGTTCTCTGAAATTTCTCATTAATTACTAAGTACAGTATTATTTTGTGTGTTAACACTTAGAAAGTTATAATTAATGACCAGGGGTGCTATTGACCTCTTACTAAACTGAAAAAATATGATCTGTAATTATTTTGACCTTTCATTGTTATGACTACCAGATGAAGTTTTATGGTGTCTTGTAGTCAACTTGATACATCAAACAAAAAGTATTGGCCATTGTTCCAAGGATTTCAGTGTCCCACTCTACTGTGACAAGTACTCCTTGCCCTCATTATGCTTTTGCACTTTGAATTCTCTACAAAAGATAGGATTACTAATTATGTAATCTCACACTCCTTAACTACTATTTCTCAAAGACTGGCAAATAGATTTACAGCTGTGTGTCAGACTTGGAAACTATATATTACGAGTGAGTTTTAGATCTATGATTGCCTATATTTGTACCTTAAACCAAAGGAATCCAGAATCAAGTATATAGTTATACACTTATAATTTTCCTTCCATCACAGAATACAGAGGATGAGTTTCCAGTGGTACTCGGACGCGATTGCTCAGGCGTGGTGGTAGCTGTGGGGACAGAGGTGACACGTGTTGAGCAAGGAGAAGAGGTATGGTATATTTCACACCTCCATCACCTGTTGTGCAGTATTTTACTATTTACTTTTTTCTGTGTTATAGCTTGTCTGCTGTTAGTCAAAATTTTAATGTCTTTGACAGTGCATTCTTTGGCATGTACTGTAATGGAATCATTCAAAATTATTAATTTTTGGTCACCGTGTATAGGTGTGGCTGGCTGTTCCATTTTACCACCCTGGGACATTGAGTGAGTACGTAGTGGTGTCAGAGGAACTAGTGGCTTCAAAGCCATCACAGTTGACATTTGAAGGAGCAGCAGTATTGCCCTACAGTCTCATGATAGCCTGGGATGCCCTGGTCACACAGGCAGGACTCGGTCCAGACACCACCACAGGCAAGAGGTGAGGTTACTTTTATTTATTGTTCAGTATTTATTTTTTCCTCTTTTCAACAATCAGTCTCTGCTTCAAATATATTTATTAAGATACTTTTAGAGTTTACCCTTGGTACCGGTATCAATGTTGTACAGTATACTCATTTATAGTACTGTATACATTGTAAGACCCAAGAAAACCTCAACTGGGTGTACTACCGTATATGCTGTACTTGACCTGTATATTGCCGTGGCCACCCCCTTCGGGGGAGTTCCCGGAGGGAACGAGGCTTCAGAGCTATAGATAGATAGATATATTCTTATGGAAATACAGTACAGTATTTATTTATTGATTGCTTAAGTAAGCATCACATTTATAAGAAATAATTTTTCATCAGCAATATTTTCCTGTACTCCATTATGTATAACAGTGTTTTGTACCAGAGTGCTGGTACATGCGGGTGTGTCAGGTGTTGGAGTGGTGGCAGTGCAGCTGGTGAGGGCATGGGGTGGGATTGTCACCACCACTGTCTCGTCCCGGGCTGCCTCCCTGGTACACATGCTCGGTGCACACGATATCATCACTTATGACAACTCAAACTTCGACAAGGAACTCCTTCTCAGGGAAAAGTAAGTGCAGTAGGCCCTCAATACAGTAACATGCATATTGCAATAGAGTATATACAGGACTATTAAGTAATGTAGTGTATACAGTACTGTATATCAAAGTAAACTATAGGTACAAGTGCTGTCTTTGTGTACAGGTATGACGTCATCCTAAACACAGTGGGTGAGGTGCTGCATGACTCTTGCCTGAAACACTGTATTCCTGGTGGGACAGTTGTGACCACGACTTCGGCCCATCTTGCATCAGACTCTTATGGCTACATTACTGGTGGACTCTACTCCCTCTACATGAGAGCACGGCTATTCTTCACAAAGGTATGCACTGAATACTTAGTGTCTTCATCACTTAGCACCTTACTGTTTTGAAGCACTACTCTGAACCCTATTCCCACACTGTTCCATCAGGCACCGTGGCTCACTGGTGGAGGGTGGGGGAAACTAGACGTGAATGGCCATGTCCTGGAGGAGGTGGGTCCTCTCGTTGCCTCGGGTCAACTGCAGGCTGTAGTGGACAAGGCGTACTCTGCTCAGGATGCCGAAGTAGCCTTCACACATGTAGCCAAAGGCGAACAAGTTGGCAAGACAGTGTTACGTTTTAGGTGAGTGCTTTTGGTGTCTGATGTTTTCTCAAAGAATAAAGGGATTTCACACCTTTTTGATTGTGCAATCAAAAACAACTTTTTTGTTCCTGGACTTGATACTTTTCTGTGCATTTCATGATCATTGGTCTTGATTTTCACAAACCATTGACCTATGATGTTTTTACATTACTGTTTACTTTTTCAACTAATTCAGTTATACTGTAGCTTGGTTTGTCTATTAAGCTAAAGCATGTTGTTTTCTTGCATGGTATGTTTTAAACTATCAAAAAACCATAGTATTGAAAGATTACATTACTTGAACCCTCATTATTGAAAGAACTAGTCTGACAATGTTTTATGAAGGATTGTATTTGGCTGATTGACCAACTGATAAACTGTTCTGCTATTACTTGAAGTGCTGATATTAGTACAGTAGAATGTGTATGGACTTTTTGTGTGTAATGCCAGCACTTGACTTTTTCTATCTACATGCTTAGATTAACATTCTCAAGCTTGACACTTATGATTGGAATAATAGAATAATTATGCCATTAGAGAATGTTGAACCCCACCCATTTTATTTAAGTACTGTACATGTGAAACACCCGGGGACTGAATCATTAAGCAAAAATAATGATAAATGCCTCACATGTCTGTAAACCCTAAAGGGTGTTTTCAGTAAGGTAGTGAAATGACATTAGCAAGTTACAATGTTACTAAAATTTATCTCGTATTGTGCTGTTGTGTTGTTAATGTCAACTTGGCTGTGTTAACCTCATGATCTTAAAAACTTTTATTCTTTCTGTCCTTCATTTAATGTTGGGAATATTTGTTTTGAAAGTACTGTATTTTAAAACATACACATAGTAGCCTTATATTGAAAACTTATTTGTTAAGTTTATATTATACATACTGTAATTATGTCAGTATTTATGGTTTAGTAACAAAAAATGATATTTGAAGCACAAATTCTTTATGATTACTAAATTTTATGTTACTTAACTGATTTGCAAATTGTAGCCGTATAGTCAGAAGTTTTTATTACCTGGCTCATTATTCACTTGGCATAATAAATGTGAATATAGAATAATATGAAGCTTTTCATCTTAATCCATATTTCACAGTATCTATGATAATGATTGTTAATGATTGATTCTCTGGTAACATGTAAGACTGCATTCTTGCTTTTATAACACCAAGAGTTATCAAATTCTGTAATATCTTTTACAGTATCAGGTATGTCAGTGGGTTTAGTAACATGGCAGTTGTGGCTTCTGTTAGGATGCCAGAAATCAATTTATACTATAAGTAGTACTAGTACATACGGTACTACATACCTTATATTGATATGGAAGGTAAAATTACATTTTTTTTTTTTTACAGTAAAAGTTTCAGTACATTAATAACAAGTGTGACTACTGGCTCCTCCAAATTCTGAAAAGTCAGTTATTTTATCCTCATGTTCCAACACTGGACATACAGTGTTGGCTTAAAGTTTATGCAAGATGCCGATTTCACTCATCGCACTGCAATAAACAGTGATTAATTAGTACACTTATGTAGTTAGTTGTTCTTACCTTTAATACTTTGTGCACCCTCCATGATGTCTCTTCGCTTCCCTCAGGCACTTGGGTAGTGATTGGGCAAGTTTTTGTAGGGTTACAGGTGAAATGTTTGTCCATGACTCCCGAATTTCTGCGATGAGTGAAATCGGCTCCCAGCATAAACTTTTCGCCATCACTGTAGGCTTTATACCTGTTAATAAGGCCCAGATCATCACCAACCTTGTGTTTGATTCTGTATCCCATCACTGTCCATGCAGGATAATGGCGCTCTATCATTGAGTGCATTACTAACTTAAAGCATTTATCTTTGTTGCAGTATTAACACTCCAGTTAGGAATCTAGGAATGGCATTTTGTAAGTATTCATTACTGATAATAAATTGCTTTTGTAGATAATTATGTGCAGATTCATTACAGTACTGAATCAGACCGTAGAAATAATATCAAATTGTAAAATCTAACTTTCTGGCTTATTGAAGGGAAGAGCACAGTAAGTCTCTGTTTTACTTCAAAGCAGACTATTTATACCGAGTTAATATGTTTCTTGACAATGTTGAGTGGAATATTACCCTCCAATTAGCCAGCTAAATCAAAGTCTCTATACTCTTGTACAGGCTAGTAAGAAAATACAAACTTTAGTGCTGTAATTTATGATGATCATTACTATACAGCACTTGCAATTAACTGATAATAACCTGCTTTTGCTTGATTTCCACTAATGTGGTTTCTTCCTTTAAAAACAATGTTAGCACAATGATAATGTGTATAACAATTATCCAATTTCTATATGTATGTATGTGGTGTGACTGAGCAGTGAGCCTCTCCCCCCAAAATATTGTGAAAGTGTACATGAAAAGTGACCAATATATACCTCTGCCAAGGAGGATTCATGATTAGTTTGTGTGTTAGCAGAATCACACATAAGGTTATATATGAGTTATAATGAAATTTATAGCAAAGGTGGCACTCAAAACTGATAACAAAAGATTAGATTTTGAGAGTGATCAATATGCGACTTTGATCCATTTTTTAAAACTTTACATTTAACTTTTACATTAATCAAATCCAGTTATAGTTTCAGATCTTTCCCGAAATCTAATAACTTGTTGCCAGTCATGAGGCCCAGCTTTGGTATACATTTTATAGTAATCCACACTTTACTTTTTGTGAAATCCTGATATAAAAACAAACCAAACCAATAACATAGCCTTCTAGACATAGAGGTTTTGATACATAATCCTGATCATTCATGAAAGTACCTATCAAGGCATGGAGTAGTGCAAAATAATATTTTGTGACTGTTGAGTTATAACATTTTAAATTGAAAAATGTGTGTTTCTTCACAGGGCAAGACCACTAGCGGCTCGTATGGAAGGCTCATCATAGTGTGGCTGCACCAGCTTCCTGCTCCTTGCTTTCTTCCTGGCCTTGTCCATCCCTGCTGCTTTGCCCCTTCCCACCCCACTTCCCTCTACTTTCTCTTTTCTTTCCTTTGCATTCTAGTTTTTTGTCTTTGCTTTTTCTACCTTCAGAACTTATTTTTCACTGGTCATATTCACTTGTTCCTTTTTCACATCTACTGTATGTTCTTCATTTCTATTTTTCTTCCATCCACTCCATCAATTACTGGGTTACTATTTTTCTTTCTTTCCCTCCACTCCTACTCATCCTCCCTCCATTCCCTTCTCTTCACTCCACTCCACTCCCTTCTGTTGTCTGAATAGTGCTGATGTGAAGGTGGTCAGCTCAAGTCTACCACACCAGTTGCTTTACTTCAGCTGATGAAAATTCTCATCTGCAATTGTCACTATCTGCTGAATCTGACAGGGATCTTTGGTGGAACTCAACAAGGAAAAGTGGATATCCACATCTACACACAAAAATATCAACAGATACTAAGGTAGAAAGTTTTACCTATTGTAATAGTGTACCAGAAACTTCATGTTACAAAGGTGTTTGGCTCCTGATTAGATTAAGGGAGCCTTGTAGCAACATCAAACCTCTTTCATCCAGATAAGATAAATATTATTTAATGCCAAAATAGGGATACTTTGCACATGAAAGTGATAGGACTGTAACTTCCTATTATATTGCAAGACATAGCAATGTACAATATTACACAAACACTAGTGCAATATAGTACATGGCTTACACATCCTTCCAGATAATATTAATCATAGAATTGATTGAATAATACCGGTACAATGCACATATAATAACAATAACATTATGCTAAGTAAAGCATATAACTATTTTGAAATTTTATATATATTTTTTATTACTGGTAACCAATACTATTATGTGATACGAGACGGGATGCCTGTGATTGCTGAAAAGAGAAATACGAAAATGTAAGTTAATTTCTAATTGCACAGTTGCCTCCAATCCCATAATAATGTTGTGGATCTCCCCTGCTTACAAAGTTTGAATCCTGGGAGTTTTGATTTGTGAATTAGAGGAGCTATCCCATCTGCTCATTTACGGTAGTGCCTAATATAATGGAGTCAAAACTTATGGGCAGAAAACTTTTGTAACACAAGGTGGGCAATACAGAAGTGGAGACAATCGTACAAGATATGCTAATAACAGGAAAACAAGTGTTGAGAATGCTCTTTTGCATATTGGGTATGATTCAGTAATTTTTATGCATATTGATCTGGATATTGTGGACTGGCTGAGGTGTATAAATGTCAAAGATAAGTTAAGAGTAATTGAGTGGGTCAGGTACTGTATGTCTGCTCAAGTACAATACCTATAGCTTCCATAATTTGCTTCTTATTTGCTGTATTGTAGATCCTCCTCTTAACCTCATTGACCCTGGAGATAAAACCCAGAAATTGGTACATGTCATGAGTTTGATTGATTGCAAACTGTTACTGTACCATATAATGTAACAATGACTGCTGAGAAATCATATAATCCACGAACATAGATTCACAAGCCTCCATTGTAAAGCCACAAGCAATGGCTTTGTGGATATGGACATGTTGAAGATCTTTATCCAGATAAAAGTTGAAAATTTACATGGTGCTCATGATAAAAAGTACAAGATATTTAGTTTATACAAGGCATGTTTGACTTGATATTTTCTCTTTGAATGCGTCATTCTCCTTCTACTCTGAAATTGTCTATGTAAGTGGGAGAAGCACCTGTTGCATCTGTGAGTGTTGGATGTTGGCATGCAGTGCGTAATACTTTGCCAATGCTATAGATTATTTGGTTCTTTAGAGCTTAATTAATTTCTAATGGACAAGATCATATCTTGTGATGTGCATAATGTTTATAATTTTAATTTGTTTTAAGTGCCAATTTTTCTAAAAGAGTATTGTTACTAAGTAGGCTACATAAGTGCCTAATGGTGTACATAATTTGTATACAGGGTAATTGATTATGACCCATACTATAAAAAATAAGGAATCATATCGGTGAGTGGCTGTGAACCAAATTGAAGGTACACTAATAACTTGGATTGTGAAGAAGCCTAAGATTCTATGGCACTGTATAAAGATACCGGGAAGGTTGTCAATTGTGTTTTTCAGTTGAGAGTAAAAGGAACAATATTTTCATGTCCAGAGAAGGAAAAGGTACTGGTCATCCGAACTAACAGGAAGCAGACTACAAAAATAGATATGCCTTGCATTGTAATGTGGCAGAATTTAAGCCTACAGTCCCAACATATTTATATCACTCGACTCTTCTGCACCAGAAAAAAAGTAGACAGTTTAGAACTTTTTAGTTGTAAATGGATAAATAATGTGCTTTTCTCTTGAGATAATTGGCACTGTAATTATGCAAATTACATTGATATCTACAGGCCAAACAGTAGACCACAGGTTTTTTGCTGTTCAGCAACAATTATAAGCACAACAGAAATGTATATCATATTTGTTCCTCTTTCTTTTTTCTTCTTTGTTCTTTTTGCATTAGCAAATTAATGTTGCCTTGAATGCAAGAGAGATTCTGATTTACTAACCTATAAAAAGAGTAGTGAATGTGTGTTTTAGAAGGTGCTGAATTGTGTGCACTAGTTTTTAGTAAAACAATACTCCCTCCAGTGTATATCCTAAATACTATATTTTTGTAGGGTTATGGTAGTGAATCAGGAACTATACACATGCACAATGTACACTATATACATACAGGGTGACCCAGTATAAATCATACCAAACTTTGAAAGGTTTAAAGCTAATAATTTGTAGAGACAGTGAACGAAAGTTTAAAATTTTATAGATATGACGCAGGACATTACATGGCATGACATTGATTAATGAAGTATGAAAGAAAATTGGTAGACAAAATGAAGACCTTTAAACAGGTCTATCAAAAACAAACTACTGGGTATGTATGTTACAGAGGTCACCCTGTCACTCAAGTGTCAAGTTTATGTGTAATTGTTCAAAGCATTCAACATTTCTTGCCATAATTTTTTTTATTAGAGAAAGTCTACGTCATTGATATGAAGGTGGAAAACAATACCTCATGTCAATCAAATAAGGAATTTTGACAATAATACTGATGCTCTTACTATCAAGAAAGTTATAACATTATTGTTATTACTTCCACAAATTTTCTGTACAGCTGGATATTCTGTATCCAGAATGAACAAGTAGTGTGTGTATATACAGTATATGTAAGTATGTGAGTGCCATACAATAGGTGCTACCATCTGGAGACATCAAAGGACCAAAGGCAAGAAATTTATACCTCCCATTGTAGACCATACTGTATAGGGTTAAGTCATGTACTGTGGCTTTTGGCAGAGATTATTCACCTCAGGGTTTGCATGCAATGATGAGACTCGTACTCCCACCCATGTGTATACAAGTTAACAATAGTTATCACTGCACCATATTGATACCACCCAAAGTGATCATTATCACAGTGTACAGTTTGTTATTTTTAAGCCATAAACCATTGGTCAGGTGTAAAGGTACTTGAATGTCTGCAGAAGGTAATGCCTTTAATACTCACTGATAGTAATAATGACAACACTAGCCCAGCAGGCCTTGCTCAACACCAACGTTTCTCAGCTTACATTAAACATTTTTAGGAAAGCCATGAAATTTTTAGAACATTTCCATAGCTTGTCCAGGCCAAATTTTAATTTAAGGATGTCAATGCAATAGAGGGGAATAAGTAAAGCATATCTTTGAATAATATTCTAAGGCTTTAAGACCCTTAAAAGCAGAGTAAGTGCCAGTGAGGTACAGTTAATAAGGATCAGTTCTACAAAATTGAAATATAAGTGAATGACAGATTTTCGTTTGAGAGATTTTCTAATAATGCCATAGAAAGACGATGCATTGTATATTAGTAATGTATTTTAAGATAAAATTTATCTTGGGAGTGTTTTCCTGCCATAAAGAATTTTAATTGTGTAAAGAATTGTAGCTTATATATATCTGTTACAATTGTATAGTGTACAGTTTTGTAATAAAATTTAAATATTCAACTTTTTTCATTAGTGTACTGTAATAAGGAATTTCCGAAGCAACTGAAATCCTCAAAAGGCTGATAATGTTGTAAATTAATTTTTCTGAAAATAGAAACAGAACCATTAGCTAGATATTAATTTTACAGTAAGATGTAAACACTACCTATAGGTAAGAGATAGTATAATGGATAATATGATACCGTAGATTATCTCAAGATCAAAATTTTTATTGTATTTTAATTGGAACATGTAAATGAAAATAAATAATATTAACTAACCAAAGATAACAATTTCACATTATCACATTTATCACTATAAATTGTGTGGCATCAGTGTGACTGAGCCTAAGAGGTCATAACACACCATCAGAGTCTCTTGGACAGTAACATAGGCCTGGTTGGGTTGCACGGTGTATTTGTCAAGCAACAACAGCATATCAACAACTACTTTTATCACGTCTGAGTCCACTTTCCCAAGGTTCACTTTCATTGCTGCCTTAACATACAGTGGCCATGCCTTGTTTAGTTGTATTTGGATGGTGGGGGCGTCATACAAGCGCACACCCGTGTTGGTGGTGGCCATAGAGGTGCAGGCCAGGTCACAGATCTTGCACGTGAACCCCAACAGTGCTTGGCAACAGGAGGGACATCGCAGGCTTGGCTTCCTGGGTAGTTCATGGAAAAGTGGCCAGTTTGCCTGACAAGCAGCACAACCACAGCAAAAGAAATAGTGATGTTGGAGACCTTCCCTTCGCGATATTCGATCATGACTGACGTACCGCTCTCCATAGCTGTCTGTCACTTCTGCTCCACGAGGAATCACACTGACGCTGTACAGAAACTTGATACTTCCATGTGAAGTACTGAGGGCATTTGGAACACAGGAATGGTTGATAAGACTGAGGGCAGAATACACCGACCAGCCCACTTCCCTGCCTCTTTTACGGTTTTTACGCTCAACACTTTCCTGGCTCACCACCTCAAACTCTTTAGTGACATGGGTGTTGCACTCAAGACCGAGAATGAGACGCATCAGTTGCCCTCCCACCAACATTACATCCTCCTCTGTCACTACAGTTGCCTGGCCATTTTCATCCTTCAAGAAAGCTGGGCAGCATTCAAACAGGACATGTGTGATGACACAAGCGACGGCAGCTATCTCCTGCAGCTGACTTTCTGTGCGTGCAGTAGCATGTCCCTGCAGGTGGTACAGGGCGCGATAATCACTGCTCACCTGTAACACTGGCCGTGTGCCAACACTTTCCTGCTGTATGGAGGCCACAGTCTTGCGCAAAGCAGAGAGAGTGGTAGCCGATAGGACCCTGAGAGCAAGGGTTGGGGCAGGGTCCAGCTGCAGAGCAACAAGAGCTGACAGCACTCCACACTCTGCCCCGTGGCTCCTCAATAGGCTCTGGTGCCGGCAGTGCTCACTACAGAAAACAACCTGCAAGTGGTATAAAAGAAAATTAAAAAGAAATGTAGCTAGCAAATATAAAATCCTATGCCAAAACTAGTGTTGACAGCCATAATGCAGCTCACAACAGTCAGAATAATGAAATACTAGTATCTCTTACGGCCATACAATTGGAAGGTTGATATCACATTAGGAGACATGTTATTCCTGATTGCTATTTCAAAAAGTGTTAATGAGAGGGAGGATGTGTTATACGTGTGCATTATTTTGCCATTACTTCGTGTAATGATTATACAATAAAAGCCAAAATAATGAACAGATAGCTTAACAAGAAATGAGAGGGAGGAAAGTACCTGAGGGAACCTGTACAGGTGATCAGAGACGTCCCTTCTGGGTTCTGCATGTTGGCCACGTGGTTGCAGAGGGCACCTTGTATCTGCCCACAAATATTCTTCCTATCACGTGCATTTTACAGTACTCATTTCTTTACAACAGCTGAGGTAAAGACTTTATTTATTTGACTTACGAGTGAACATGATGGGCAGGGAAGGGGCATTGGACTGCGACGAAGGCAGTGGGAGCAGTGAGTTCTAAGAGTACCATCCAGCTTCACAGTAGCCGCCAAGGCTTCCTCCACCACCAGCACCTCGCCTGCAACAGTTCATTTAATACCACAAACTCTTAATAGGTCCATGCACCGTAATAACTAACCTTACTCAAAACCCTGCAACACTAAACACTCCTTGCACCAGAATGACGTGACTGTCCTATTCCTTGCAACACCATAATACTCTTGTTCAATGTCACACTACCTTTCAATACAGTCGTCCATCAGTATCATCACACAACACCACAGTCTCTCCACCAGTCTCACAACACTTCGTAAGTCTGTTACAAGTCCACCAAAATATTCAGACACTCAACCACTATACACATTCAGTCTCCCACCAATCTTGTCACATAACTTTTCACACCGTACAATCACATAACAGTCACTTCAGTATCCACAAAAAAAAATTCCTTTCCTGCCAGCCCTTCCATCACTACTTAACTCTTCACCACACATTCATCCATTCCATATTCACCACCTCACGTTACTTCAATACCAACACTAGCCCTTCCTTCAAGTAAAAGGTATGGAGCTGAAGCTTCCTTCCATATTAAAGTGCAGTTGTGTAGGCCAACTGTAAATGGTCAACCTGATCACTAACCTGGCTGTATTTCTCGCTCCGCCACCAGGTGTCTCCCGCGGATGGGTGAGTACTGGATGCCGATGGCAGCACTCATGCAGGGCAGGTCATGACGTGGGGAGGACATAGGAGGAGGATGTGGAGGGCCCCTGTAGAAGATTTTTTCATACAACTGTGCTGTGCTCTCGGCACTCGACGCACTATCACATTTGGACTGTAACTTGGTAAGTGATGTTTTTATTACCTTTGTCTCTTTTTCATCCAACGATAAAGTGGATAATGAATTTATAGTGTCTTCTAAAACAGTCTTAGCCTCTTGTGGTCTACCCAAGGCATGAAGACACTTTGCTCGCCGCTCATGAAGTTTATGTCTCTTTGTTCGTGGGTAGCCGAAGGTGAGGGCTCGTTCGACATCCGCCAAGGCTGCCTCAAACTGCCCCATCTCGTACAATACGGCAGAACGGTTGGCCATGCCCAGGGCCAGACCTTCATGTATAGGGGCTGGAGGTTCGGTTGAGTCCAGGTCAGGGTGAGGTGCCGTCAGGACAGCATAGTTATACGCCAACAGCGATTGTTCCAACTTCCTCTCACGGTACAGACGATTGCCCTCGTTTCGAAACTTCTCAGACTCGATAGCCCCTTTCCTGCTAATGCCTGGGTTGCCTGAGGGTGGCACCAGGACCTGCTGTGTCTCCTGCCGTGACCACAAGTACCGGAACATACTATCAAGGGTGGCATCTGGCCCGAACTGTGCCGTCACCTCGTTGGTCAGCCACGACTCCTGCAGCTGACCTCGGAACTTATTGTACAGCTCCTTGAACGACACCATCTTGGCAATGTCACTGTCGACTTGTAGTTAATGAGTCAGGCAATGTCCTTGGCTATACTGCATTACCATGCTGACGTCATCACCACTGTATCAACTGCAAAAACAATACAGTTAATGAAACACCATCACGTACTCTATAAATATATGTCAAAGTAAGTTTATATCGATCACCTACATCACCTAACCTAACCATACACTGGTGGATGGGAGGGGGGGAGATGGGTGACAGGTGGATGGGAGGGGGAGGAGGGTGACGTGTGGATGGGAGGGGGGAGATGGGTGACAGGTGGATGGGAGGGGGGGGAGATGGGTGACAGGTGGATGGGAGGGGGGAGATGGGTGACAGGTGGATGGGAGGGGGGGAGATGGGTGACAGGTGGATGGGAGGGGGGAGATGGGTGACTGGTGAGGGTGGTAGAGGATGACAGTGAAGCAGCAGACCTTTAGCAACCCTACACCAATGCTAAAATTATGTGTTCTCTCCCACCTATACCATCCCTTTGGCCTCTCTTCCTCCTCCTTCCTCCCTCCTCTCACTTCTTTCCGTACCCTCCTCTACCCTTTATCTTTCTTCCCTATACTCTCCTCACCTTGTTCCCCCTCCTTTCTCTCTTCCCTCCCAGTTCCCATCTTATGCCTTCCTTTGCCCTTCATTGATGAGAGTTGTAGCCATCTCTTCTGCCTCACTATGAACTCCTGAATTCATCCACTCACAAGATTCACTGATAATTATGTCAAATAGTTTTTGCTCATTCGTGACACTACTAATCTCGACACTCGCCATTAAATATGACAAATAGCAGGACTTTTTAATCATGACAAGTGGCACAATTTTTTGCTATAGCTGTACTATATAGGGAAGTGATTTAATTAATAAGCGATCTAAAACAAATATAATAAATATGGTAGTCTAAAAAATGACCTGGATGGAGTCGATGTTGTATTAATCCCATGCATGTTCGGGAAGTGTATACGTATTTTTCATTATTATATTGTGCTTCCGTATTATAATTCCCTCCCACACATCAGGCATCAGCTGCATGTGAGCCAAATACAATTGCAATTAGTAACGACACAATCACACTGTAGTTGCGTCGTAGCTGCACCCTTGTCTAAAATAAACACGCCAGTGTAAACATTGCGACCCGGGGCGGAAGAAATGTCGCTTCCCTCCGACTACTTAAAGAGTTCCGAGTGTAAATATTAGTCTTGTCTACGATCGTCAATAGACACACACACACCATGAAAGCAGCTCCGTAAAAAGTTCTGTTCGCGCAACAAGGAAAGCGTTCGAAGTTGGCTTGGCGCCCATTTGCACAGCTGAGATGTTGTGCCGCCCGCAATTATTTTCATGTGGAGTATTTATGGGACGCGAGGTGCTTGTTTCTCAGGCGGTGCAGTGGTGTATTTTGGTGAGGGGAGACACAAACACCTCCCACTCCAACTCCTCCTCCTCCTATTCCATTATGGGAAGAGGAGTCACACACCTCCCCCACAACCTCCCCCTTCACCACCATTACACGGCACTTTTCTTCTCTGACCTTTCTGTATCAAAATGATCAGAGAACATGTATATGACTGGATACAATAGCGAGTGAGCCATGTAGCCAAGGCAATCAAACAACCTCACCTAATCTGACCCGGGATAACTGTATGACTTTGAGGGATTGAGTAAGTCTATACAAGCCTATTAATAAGTTGTCTCATGTCCCGTCGCCGGTCCTATACAATGACCATGAAATGAAGTTTTTTTTACATAGGATTCTATTAGACATGAAATACAACATAAATAAATAAATATATAAACATGAATAAAAACTAATATAATGATCCAGGAAATCGGATAATGTAAACAAGGAAGATTTCACTCGTTGCTGAAACTTTAATAGTCATTCACTTGTTTGTTTGTTTGTTTGTTTGTTGTGGTTGTTGTTGTCATTGATCGTTTGCCAATAATTGTTCCTTGTCGTTTTCGTGTCGTGTTCTTAGTTAATTAAGGGGTGAACCTCTTTTGGGTAAATTGGAGAGCCACCGATTCATCCAAAGTATGCCGACTAACAAATCACCTCAGTGTTGTCAATTGGGGATTTGTTTCGTGTTATAGTTTGGAGGATTCAGTAACCCACCAATTTACCGTCAAACGTTTACCCACTTAAGGAGCCTGTGATCGTGTATAAAAAATTGGAGGCTCCTGATTCCTCCTGATTGGACCACGAAACATGATCCTATATTGTTGGTGTTTCGTGGCAACATTTGAAGAACTCGATTACCTTCAATATTTTGACTACATCACTGGCCAATAATTTATGAGGTTTGTTGACACCTTCACTTATCTCTTGGTTATTATGCATATCGATTTCAAACCACAGGAAATTGGAAAACTACATAATTATATACTATACTGTTCAGGTTTTGTTGATAATCACACTCACTCGTTGAAGATTTCTCAGATAGTTTCAACACTTCCTTTTCACTGTTTCTATTTCGTTTTGTTCACTCACTGGGAAAGGATGAAGTATGTTTTCTTTTCATTATTATTTATTTTTTTCTTTTATGATCCGCGCACTGACAACAAGAATAATTTTCGTTAAGGGGGTATGTTGATGTGGGAAGGTCAGCTGCCATAATAGGTTGCTCAAAAACAAAACATAAATATAAATATAAGGATTCTTTTTACAAGTTTCCACAACTCGATTTAAAAACAATGTACTATTACCAGTGTTTATATTTCATTATTACAAACAACTTTTCTATATACCATTTGCCTTGCAAATGCGTTATATCATTAATTACCTTTCCTGGGGTCGTGGCAGTATAGGAGGAAGAGAAAGAGTCACCACCTGTGTTCACCTTCTACTGCTCCTTCTGCTGCGTCCGTCACCTGCTACCACCTGGACGGGAAGGAAGGGGGTCGGGTCGGGATGGGACGGGAGAGGTGACCATACAGACAAACAAACCTCTCTTTTCTTCTCCCTCCCTCCCGCCCTCTCTTCCTCTTGTCTTCCTCTTGCTCCTTTCTTCACTTATACCCACGCCTTTCGTTGTTGGGTTTACAAGCAAGAGTCAGCAGTAGTCAGTCCCCTCGGTCCACACACACACGCACACACACACACGTCGGCAGTAGTAGTAGTATAAAGACCCGTGTGATGGTAGTATTGGTTGTGGTGGGAGGTGGTGTTGGCTGCCACTCTCCCACCCTCCCTCATTCCTTCGTGACCCCCCCCCCCCCCACATCACCCTCCTTTCTCCCCCCCCCTCTCTCTCTCTCTCTCTCTCTCTCTCTCTCTCTCTCTCTCTCTCTCTCTCTCTCTCTCTCTCTCTCTCTCTCTCTCTCTCTCTCTCTCTCTCTCTCTCTCTCTCTTCTGTCCTTTAGTTTCCTTCCTCTCCTTTACCCACATCATTCTGTCCTTCTTTATCCCTCTGTTTAATTTCTTACTTTTATTTTTGGTCTCGTTATGTACAATAATTTCCCCCATTATACTTTCCTCTGTCTCTTTCTTTCTTTTCCCTTTCCTTCTTTTCTCTTGTCATCGCTTTCTCCTCAATCACTTCTTCGCGTCTCTACTCTTTAGTCTTTACCTTCATCCCCTCTCCCATAGTTCCTTCTTTTTCCTCCTTCCTTATGCCTAAATGCACCACCTCCTCCTCTTTCCACCCTCACTCTATCAACTGTCCCTCGTCTCCTTTATTTTCCTCCTTTATTATTATCCCTTCTCTCTGTCTCCCCTCTCCCTTTCGATACAGTCGGCCTCAGAAACTCGTACATAGAGCATTAGTTAAAGGGGGGTTGTTATTTTGTATATACTGTAGGCTGTATATATATTCTGCTGACGGATTCATTTATTAACCAGATAACATTACTAGAAAAGTTTGGTGTTAGGAAATTAATGTACGAAATTTTATAGTTGTTACGAAGCCTTGATGTCACTGTGGTGTATACGAATTCTTGAGGTCGACTGTACACATACATACATACAAGGTGTTTCTGGCCTAACCTAACCTTCTTTCTTCCTCCTTCATCCCAGACTTTGCTCACATGTTTCCTCTTCATTTCCACTACCATCCCTCCTCCCATGTCTCATTTATTTCTCCCTATCTTTGTGCCCCCCTTCTCAGCTTATGCTCTCTCTCTCTTTCTCACTCTCTCTCTCTCTCTCTCTCTCTCTCTCTCTCTCTCTCTCTCTCTCTCTCTCTCTCTCTCTCTCTCTCTCTCTCTCTCTCTCTCTCTTATGGTAATTAGCTTTCTCTCTCATCCATATCGCGTTCCCTCGCTATTTTCCTTTCATCTCCTCCTCTCACTAATTTTCCTGATCTCCCTCCATCCTTCTCCTCCCTCTCGCGTTCCTCCTTTCCCCTCTTCCTCCTTTACCCCCTTCTCTCCTCTTCCTCGTTCGCATTTTCTTCCCTCCCTCCCTTGTTTTTTTCCTCCATATTTCTCCCCTCCCGCATGTATTTATTTAACTCTCCCTCTCCCTGACAACTCATATATAAACTTCAGTCAGTCGCGGGGGGAAAAAATCATCCATCTTTATTCTTGAACTTCCTCGCCACTAAAGGGGGCAATATAATGATACACTTTTGGTACAATGAAGTGCTTTGATTCCTCCAAAGTATTCCAGAAAACCATACGCCGCGATGAACAAACAAAAATACTGGTGTCCTGCTGTTTTTGTTGTGGAGAGTAGGAGGATTGGGAGGGGGGTGGAGAGTAGGAGTAGGAGGGGAGGGAGCGACTTGTGGCAGGAAGGGTAGTAAGGTAGGGGTTGTGGGATTGTGGGAGGGAGAGAAGGAGGATAGAGGGTAGTGGAGGTTGAACGAAAAGTGGTTGTGAGTGACCTGCCGAGCATAAAGGGGGGGAGGGTCAGTAGTGCTAGAGATAGAGGGGGCAGCAGGGGGGGGGTGAGTAGTTTTTCCTGGCCACGATAAGGCACAGGTAGTTCCTCGGTCACCCCCCTCCCCCCCTCTCTCTCTCTCTCTCTCTCTCTCTCCTAGACTTATGAACACATGTATCGAATATTATCCCGAATCTTTGAAGCCTGTAAACCCAAAGCATTAAAGCATTGCCCACATCCAAGCAGGCAATACCCACCTACTGTGTCACACTCCATTCATGCACTCCCTCACTCACATGACCTCTCCCAACTAACTACTCCACTCCTCTCTTCTCCTTTCCTTTCCTCTCTTACCTATCCCTTCAGACAATCTCCCTCCTTCAGTTTCTCGCTCCTACTATCCTCCTTTCATTTCTATTTCCCTTTTTCTGGCGCTATTTGACCTCGCTATTGCAGTGCCTATTATATCAATCAATCAATCAGTTCTTTCCACCTCCTTGGCTCCTTCCACTGTACTCATATCTTTCCTCTATCTCCATCCCTCCTTTCCTCTCCCCACAAGGGCTCTTCCACCTCCCCCCTCCCTCCCTCCCAGACGACACAGTGAGCCAACCCCGCACTGAAGCAGCCAACAATGCACATCAGGGAACACCGCCCCCCTCCCTCCACTACTCCGTCTGTCCCCCCCCCCCCTACTCTTCAATGCTCCCCTCTATACCTAATGTATTTGTACCGTGGTATTTCAGTGTTGGTAAATCTGGTGCAACTGATTCCTCCAAAGTACTCAAAGCAACAGGACACCTTTATTTCTGTTAATCGAGTCCTGTTTCCTATCATACTTTAATTAAGGGACTCCGTGATGTAGTCAGGAAATTGGAGTTAAATGAGTCCTTCAAATATTGCCACGTAACAACACCTATATCAAAGGAACGCGTTTGGCGGCAGAGTCAGGAAGAATCAGTGAAGCCTCCAATTTTCATACACGATCACACGGGCCTAAGAGGAACCATGGTGCCCAATTGTACAGTCATGGCCAAAAGTCTTGCATCGAGTGAATGAAGGTAAGCCGTGAGAGTGAATTTTACAAACCAATATTACAGAGACCAACAGGTACAGTTTCGCACACTAATTTTTGAGGCCGTTTCAGTCGGAAGTGTTGCAGGACTAATAATCATGACTGTACACTCAACATCCCCACTGATACACTCTTTGTAAATGTTTGTCATATATCCGTATTCGAGAACAGTGTCTTTCTACTCACGGTGGTTGCATATATATATATCGGGTTCCATTCATTACTATACGTAAACAAATAAACAAACGAGTGAAATTAATATGAATGGAAAGAAATTAAGAATGCATTTGCAGGGACATTGACATATAAAAAGACTCCTGCCCCTCACTCCTCTCCTCTCCTCTCCTCCTGCTTCTCACTCCTCTCCTCTCCTCTCCTCTACTCCTACCCCTCACTCCTCTCCTCTCCTCTCCTCCTGCCCCTCACTCCTCTCCACTCCTCTCCTTTCCTCTCCCTTTGGCATATGTCCCGGTTTGTTTCGCTCATCAAATAGAGTATATCGTTATTTAGGGCACGTGTTTCTGTCTTATCTCAACACTTGGGGGCTGTTTTGTAGTGTGTGGTTTGTGGTGTGGGGGTTTGTGGTGTGGGGTTTGTAGTGTGGGGTTTGTGGTGTGTGGTTTGTGGTGTGGGGGTTTGTGGTGTGGGGTTTGTAGTGTGGGGTTTGTGGTGTGGGGGGTTGTGGTGTGGGGTTTGTGGTGTGGGGTTTGGAGTTATCAATACGGTGGTCGCCAATTTAACTACGACCGTAAAACATATACATTGGCTATTGCATTTCCTCCTCCTTATCAATTTCTATTTATTTCAAGATGAACACAAGTGAATCATTAGAGGTAAAATTATTGCATGTTAGATATATGTATAATGTAAATACAGTATATATAGTCGGGTACGAAGATGTCAGTAAGTCACACCTCACCCTCGTTTATTAATACACTCCAAGCCTTCCTTTACCACTGTGAGAAAAGTGTGTGTGTGAGAGAGAGAGAGAGAGAGAGAGAGAGAGAGAGAGAGAGAGAGAGAGAGAGAGAGAGAAATTACACGCTCATGCTCGACACCAATATATAAATAAACAGTATTTTTTTTATTATAATTACTATAAAATTAAACTTTCGATACTCCAAAATATTAATTGAGCAGCGGAAGGTACACATGCAAGGGGAAGACAGAATGAAGGAGAGAGGAAGGCAAAACTGAGAGAAAGGAGGAAATATATGAAAAGAGAGAAAGTATGAGAAAAAAAGAAGAAGAGGAATATGTGTAGAAAATGAAGGGAGGGGGAAATGAAGGGTATAGGGTGTGTAAAGAATATATTTATGTGGTTGGGGTGTAAAAGGGTTAGGGGAGGGGAGGGGAAATCATTGTGGGGAGAGGAGGGGGGAGGAAGAGACAGGGGAAAACCGAAGGAGGATGAATGTGAGTAGTGGGGAGGGAGGGAAGTGAGAGGAGAGTGGTGTGATTGATGTAAAAGAAGGGGGAAGAGAGAAAAAAAAATGGAACGTGAGAGAGGGGAGAGGAGATGTGTATATGATAAGTGGGTAGGGGAGAGGAGGACTGTGAGAGTGATAGAAAGGGAAGGGAGAGGGGAGGAGAGGTGTATGAGATGTTATGGAGTGGGTGAGAGGAGTGGCTTGAGGGGAGAGGAGGACTGTGAGAATGATAGAAAGGGAAGGGAAGGGAGAGGAGGACTGTGAGAATGATAGAAAGGGAAGGGAAGGGAGAGGAGGGGCGTGTGGGTTAGAGGAGTGGGTGAGAGGAGGGGTGTGTGAGTGATGGAAAAGGAGGGGAGAGGAGGGGCGTGTGGGTGAGAGGAGGGGTATGTGAGTGATTGAAAAGGAAGGGGAGAGGAGGGGTGTTTGGGTGGGGTATGACATGGGAAGGAGAAGGGGTTAGTTAAAGTCTGGCCAGCTGCCACATACTCATCATCTCACTAATGTACCACAGCCTCTCTTTATCTTAACCTGTATAGTGTGGTGTGTGATGTGGTGTGGTGTGGTGTGACGCGGTGTAAATGTGGTGTGTTGTGGTGTTGATGTGGTGCGTTGTGGTGTAGATGTGGTGCGTTGTGGTGTAGATGTGGTGTAAATGTGATGTGTTGTGGTGTGTTGTGGTGTAAATGTGATGTGTTGTGGTGTAGATGTGGTGTGTTGTGGTGTAGATGTGAGGTAAATATGGTGTGTTGTGGTGTGGGCATTAAGGTACAATGAAGGTTTGAGAGAGTGATATAGATGTGGTGTGTTGTTGTATGGTGTGTTGTGGTGTGTTGTGGTGTGTTGTGGATGGTACAGTACAATGAGGGTTTGAGAGAGTAATAGGAGGCATGTATAGGAAAACAAGAGTATATAATTATAGGTGAGGATGTAATGTGATATGTGAGGTGTGAGGGGAGTGACAGTAATGAGTGTATATACTCGAGAAAATCAGGCATAGTGTTAGATAATAAACCCAAATGTGTGTGAGTGTGTGTGTGTGTGTTAAATGAAAGTAACGTATATGAGGAATGTACCGTAGATAAGAGAGAGAGAGAGAGAGAGAGAGAGAGAGAGAGAGAGAGAGAGAGAGAGAGAGAGAGAGAGAGAGAGAGAGAGAGAGAGAGAGAGGAGAGAGAGAGAGAGAAAAGATAAGATGAGAGGGACAGAAATAATGAGAGAGGAGGCTTAAGATGAGTATAGGGGAGTGGGAGAGGGGAACGGACACGGGGTATATATACAGTGATTAAAATATATCTTCTGTCAAGTGTACACAATCAATTACCTACCGAATAAAAACAATTCCCTTTAAGATAATTGATACAGTACATAACCAAAGAAATTCATTCACCCTTATTTGTATTTTCAGGTCACGTGTATATTTTGATATGATGGATAGGAACCCATGTTAATAAATAATAATATAATCAATTCTGTCGTGTCAGGAAAAGTTGAAGAAGCTGATGGACACAAATCTATTAGTATATTTGTTTGTTTGGCTTGTTTATTCACAAATCTATCAATATATTAAATTTTGTTTGTTTGGTTTGTTTTTTCACCACAAATCTATTAGTATATTTGTTTGTTTGGGTTGTTTATTCACAAATCTATCAATATATTTGTTTGTTTGGCTTGTTTTTCCTCTCTACCTCGGAAGCCCTACTAAATGACCCATAGAACAGGTGTACAGAAGGTCTATATTTCCTTCTGTTTTCATCTTGCTAACGTTTGTATGTAGGAGAATTAGTGTCCTTATGTCTCTTATCTTATCGCTACTGATTATCTCCTATAACTGTCTTTATCACGCCCACATCCATGGAGAAAGAAAAGTAAACAAAGGGGGAGTTGGGTGACGATTTGGAGACTACTGGTTACTCCTGTTGCTCCATGAAACAGGTCCGTCAGTGTAGTTGTTGTTGTTGTTGTTGTTTAAGGGGGTAACACACTTCTGCTGGTATATTGGAGTACCTTCATTCCTCCAAAATATGCCAGGAAACAAGACCATATGAACAAATATGATGGTGTTCTGTTGCTTGGAATAGCTTGGAAGAATCATGTGCTCCAGAAGGATCAAGAGTGCCACAGTTTGGAGGCACCAGTAGTCTCCAGTTCCCCGACAACAACAATATCTTATCCCCTTCAACAAACCGGAATTTATAGTCGAGATAAATATGAAGTGAATGTTAGTGTTGTCCCGTGTGTCATCCTTTACGGGGGCTTACCAGTGTGGGTGCATCATACTGTACAGCCACAGTCAAATATCCACACACACTTTCCTACGATCTTAGTAAACACAGATACTTTC